>WOVY01002214.1:0-40727 GCA_013436015.1 Rhipicephalus annulatus | reverse complement strand
AGGAAAAGAAAATGGTAGTTGTAACCTTTAAAGGAAGAAGAGAGCAGAGTGGTCAGGGAAAACCTTGTGTTAACGATATGATACTGGAAAGGAAGAAGAAGCAATAGAAATAGACCGGGCACGTAGAACGTAGGGAAGACAACCGCGGGTTATTTAGGTTAACTGACTGGATTTCTAGAGAAGCAAAACGCCCGGTGGGGAGCCAAAAAGTTAGGTGGGCTGATGAGAATAAATTACTCGCAGATATATCGTGGCGGCAGAAAGCACAAGACGGGGTTGATTGGCGTATCGGGGGACTACGCCCTGCAGTGGGCGTAGTCAGGCTATTTTTACTCCTACTACAACTAATACTATTATTATTACTATTACTAGTAATAAAATCAATATTATTTTATAATATGTGGTAATGTAATATATATTTCCTAATCTACTCATGGTGGTGTGTGGAGCAACACTCAAGTTCCGCCAAAAAGGATTGTCGAAATGGTAATGAAAACGCGAAAGGTAGATGGGGTAACTCCGCTTGAGATTAAGAGAGTCTTCATCAGTGCTTTCTAGTAAGACCACAGAGACACAATAACGTGCTTAGCAGGAGTGGTCAGTGTGGATGCACGTGTTCTTCGAATTAATGAAGTGATGGGGACCGGCCAAAAGAGCATGACACAAAATCTGCCTGCTTCGTTAGCACGTGTGGTGCTTACTCACAATCTTTATGCCTGATATGGCTCCTCACAGGCTAACTATTCCGATGTAATTGAAGCGCTTTATGAGGACTCTCTGTGGTTCTGAAAACAGAGTAACAAGGCGGGGACAAAATCTTTTATCCCACACGGCTTGCAGCGATATGACACATAAAGATGGTGGCTGGGGGACTCGGAGGCTGGCTTTGCTGCATAATGAGGCTTAAGAAGACAAGCGTTTTTGCACGAGAACGAGGCAGGGGTTTGATTGATTGATTGATATGTGGGTTTAACGTCCCAAAACCACTATATGATAATGAGAGACGCCGTAGTGGAGGGACTCCGGAAATTTAGACCACTTGGGGTTCTTAACGTGCACCCAAATCTGAGCACACGCGCCTACAACATTTCCGCCTCTATCGGAAATGCAGCCGCCGCAGCCGGGATTCGAACCCGCGCCCTGCGGGTCAGCAGCCGAGTACCTAGCCACTAGACGACCGCGGCGGGGGCAAGAGGCAGGGGTTTGGCTTAGAGTTCTCCTATCGTTTGTTGCCATTTTTCAGTTCTTATTCCCGCTGACCACCGGAATACTTAGGCTCCCGTGAGTCGCCCTCAGAGAGGATCTCAAGTGGACACTGAGTTAAAACCTAATGACCACGCGTTTATGATGCCTTTTACGTAGAAGTGCGACTGTGCTTCACAGAGATACGCGGCTTAGTAGGGGTCAATTTCGCGTGCGGTGCACTTCTTTACACTGCTGGCTTCTCAAAACGCATACGCGTCACATGCTAAATACAGAAGGTCACAAAAACACGAGAAAATGTATAAACTCTAAATGCAAACTTCTTTACGTGGACCATGTACGTCAAGTTGGATGCAGTTCACATCTAGCATTATAGTCTCAGACATAATAATAAAAAGGCTATATTGTAACAAAGGATTCGTGTGGTTACATCAAATCACCAGAAATATAGTAGTAAAACAACTAAGGCATTGTTACGTTATTGCGCATTGCTCAAAGCACAAACACTTGGTTTGTTCATAAAAATAAATTTCAGCATTGCTCAAAACACAAACACTTGGTTTGTTCATAAAAATAAATTATTTCGAAAAAAAATTTCACTCTTCTGTTTACTACTACAGTGCCTATATTAGTATTTATGCGCTTAGTTCGTAAACACGCTGTTCGGCACTTTAGCATGAAGAAAGGAAGCGTACAAGAAATGAACTATACTACTTACAATCTCCGCGTATCAGGCCGTTCAAAATATCCTTATTGGAAGTTTGTTAGCTGAAGCTGCTCCCTGAACAACCCGCATGCTAGAGGAGTATTATTTTCAAAAATGATAAAGTGCCCTTTTTGAAGGTACGAGTTGGTTACGCTTACGTTTTCACTAAACGGGTGACAACAGTAACAAAACAGACTAGTCCGGAATATGCTCACGTCAAGCTAAACTGAAACGTTTGTGATATTTGGCAGCTGCCAATACCGCCCACGAAAACATTTTCACCAGACAACGAGTAAGTGGGCAATTATGCCGAAAGGCCAAAAAATGTAACCTTTAAGTATACGAAAAGCAAAGCCTAGCCTGCACGAAAAGCGCAGAACAGTCACAGTGAGACTGTAAAACAAAATTTTTAAAAACCGTTAATTTGTTGCACTCTTAGGGCTACAATGGAAGAACACTTGCAAGGTGTACAGTACTCCACATATCATATATTTGTCGAATCGGGAAGCACTTACAACAACATTATTTAGATCTGCGCAGAAGCGATGTACTCGCTATGCATCGCAAGGCAATATATGCACTTTGTTGATGCAGTGGCTTATGATGATGATTTTGGAGCAGCTCTTTGTAATAGGTTGAAGTCATTCAACGACCCACTTGTTACGCATTTCGTTTTGTGAGACCCTGGTGAGTTAATTCAGATTGTACGATGATTCGTTGTTATTTTATTTTTCAACCATGTTATGTTACAGATGTTGAAGCGTTTTTCTCAATGCCTGGCTAATAACAAACGCACACTGTAATAAATACCACGAAAGAAAAAAAATGGCTGGCTAGTAGCAGAACTCTTGGCTCGTACAAAGAACGCCGGGGTTCGAACGCCATTCCGTCTGGGGTATTTTTCTGATTGCATTTGCCCTTTTTTATTGCGAGTGATAGTGGTTACGGACACAGGAAGCGGTGGAGGCGGTGGACAACTATGGTTCCCAAAACAGCCCATCTGATCTTCTAACAGCTTTTCTGTAAAACGTTCTCCAACAAATTCTCACCATTGAAACGTGCGTCTGCAAGGTCATCACAAACTAAAACTAGGTTTCTCACCGACCTCCTTTCATTGCGGTAATTGGGTCGAAAAAATAAAACGAAAGCTTCTCGCCGTTGCTTGAGGTCACACGACCCGACAACAAAAATGTAGCCACACCGCAAAGTCAGCTTCATCGCTCGTCGGGTCATCCTGTTGAAGCACTGATACCAGCGATGGCTGCAGAGGTCTTCGAGCAAAAGCGGTCAGTCGTCGTAAACGGGGGGCCGTTAGCGGTTTTCTTTTTTCTATTAGTCGACGAACCGATGCTTTCCTACACGTTTTTATAGCTTTTTGCTTTCTTTTTCAAGTCCTTGCTTGTGTAACCTAGCCACGCACGGTTTTCTGTAAAAGTCGTCGTAACGCTTCTCTCGAAGAGTGCCAGAAAATAGATGTTTCCTTCCCGTTTTACCACTCCCTCAGGCAGTCAGAAATAGCCATCAACATG
This sequence comes from Rhipicephalus annulatus, assembly GCA_013436015.1. Lineage (NCBI taxonomy): Eukaryota > Metazoa > Arthropoda > Arachnida > Ixodida > Ixodidae > Rhipicephalus > Rhipicephalus annulatus. The sequence goes on along the minus strand of WOVY01002214.1, from coordinate 37,289 downwards.
AACGCGTCCGCGATCCAGTGCTGTATCCATTAGCGCGTTCGCTCGACTGCTCGCGATAGGAACTCCACTGACACGGTTCCACTTCCTGAAAGGTGCCCTTTCCCCCGGTACTGTAGGAGTAATAAAAGGCCGACAAAAAAGCAATAGAGAGAATGTAACGCTCAACTGGGGAAAAAAAGACCTCACAATGTAACTAATAAGAATGCAAGTTTTACATCAAAAGGTTCTGGCTGTAGCACAGCCATACTCGGCGCCTACTCGAGGGTTCAATCCGGGCTTTGGCAGACGCTTTTTGACTGAGGTGTTAATACAAAAAGTGATCATGTACGGCGCATTTTGTTCATTTGCAAAAACATAATCTGTAACAATTACTATCAAGTCTTCTTACACGGTGATTTTTAATAGCCACTGCGTAGTACTACAAAAAAAATTCAATATCATATAAAGCAATATTTTTTTGCTTGGCTCTAATAAGTATATACAATGGTGGAGAGGAAGGACACACGCTCTTGATTTTCGCTTTAGTGTTGGTGGTTTGAACTGCAAATAACCGCTTGCCTCATATGTACTTTGCTGAAAAGCAGCTTGACTAACATTGTCTCTATTGCCCTGAATTTACACGAACCCTTAATGTAACAGTCTTGAGTTTCTGCTAATGGCCTTGGAGGATTTTGCGCACAATACTTTAGATGGAGTTTGCTTTAGAATGGCCTTGAGCACTATTGATAGCGCTGGATAGTACGAGCACGCTTGTATAAACACCGACGCCTTCACAAGACCAGAATACTATTCATGGCATATGTGTGCGCATGTCTCCATCGTTGCGCTATGTGCGTGTTACGTCTATTGACGGGCACATGTTCGCCCAATTAAAGCGGTCAGTGTTTCCCCGAGGCTCCATTTTGGGCACTGTCGAATTACGGTTTGTTGTGAAATACAAGAAAAGTGTCTTGTGCTTGTCGGTTCATTACGCGAGTGGAATAGCGCTCTCTTCGATAGGGACGGAGTGTGTGACACAGCACAAGCGCTTGTTAACTTTTGCTTACTCCGTCCCTGTCAAAGGGAGCGCTATTGCACTCGCATTCTGAAGTTCGCCATGACGAGAGCCTATTTATCTTTAAAATTCCACCGTAATCGAATTAGGGAGTATGATGCAATTTAACAGTGCCAGGAGCAGCAACCGAGCTCCAGTTCTGCGTACAACACCACTGGTAATAGAGGCTAGCCTTAGCTTTGCACGCGCTTTGTCACCTATTTCTGCCGTTATCAGTACTAACATGATATTTCCCTTCCTCCGAGGTCTGCCTGTGCTCGGAGAGCAGGAGTGAAGTTGACCTCCTCTCCCAACACCGGGTGGGACTGTATGTTGACCGTGGCGCGGTTCTCGGGCCTTTCGTACGTTTCGCCCCCTGCGCCAGGTGGGAGTGAGAGAAGCACTCCGGGCAGCGAACCCTGAGCACGGCTTTTTATTTTCTGTCCTTCAGCTATCTTTGTTCTTCGAGCTTGCTCGGGCGCGATGACAATGCTTTGCCTCAGCGGCATTTCGCCTTCGTCTCACCGTGAATTGTCTGCCTACGGAGAGGTGCTCGAGGCACCCTTTGTGCTGTACTTTCGCCCTTGGCGTGGACTAAGCCTCTCTTGCCTTCCCGCAGCCTTTGGAGCAGGTGCTATACTAAATTTCTGCTGTTTCCACAGCAGAAAATTTGCGACTTGTTTGAGAGCAGTACTCTCAATTTTGCGACTTGCTTGAGAGCAGCAACGTTGCGACTTGTTTGAGAGCAGTACTCTGTACTTGCCGCGCTTCACCCGATGCCTTGGATGTCCGAGGGCGCTTGCGCAGCGGTGTTAGCAACGCGAAGTGGCTGTGAACGCGGTGCTGTTGCTCGCTAAGACCAAACCCACGCTTGTGGCCGTACTCTCTTGGGATATGTGGGCGCTACGCATCACAACCACTTGCCAATACCTTATTTTTACTATTGAAGATAACAAAACTTCAGAAAAAAGCCTCATGAACTGGTTAGAATACTTCGCAAATACATTGATGAATATGAAGCCAAGTAACGCGTAGTTACATTACTTATTGTTTTAAACATAATGATCATATTGCATGATGGAAGGTATTGTGGAATGAAATGTGAAATAAGTCTTGCGCTGCGATTTGTCTCAGGAGGAACCATACACATGGGTTTAGTTCCAAAATACCGCATATCGTCGACATCGATTAGTGAAATGTGAGGCCCACGGGACGGCTCCTAAAGCGAAAGCTGTTATAAGATCAAAAGATGGGTCACGTGTGGCACCGTAGTTGTCCGCCGCCGGTATCCGTAACCAGTACCGCAAGAAATAAGAAAAAATCACAGGACCGCCTTTCCGTGGCGTCCATCAAGTGAACACTCCAAGTAACGCCATCTCACATCTTTTATCATATATTCATCATATACAAGTACCACCATGGTGCGGACATTCCGAGCAATAAAACAAGAAGTGGCTACTACATACAGGAGACATATGACTGACGTCTTAGGTGTTTCGCCTTTAAAATACTCATCATCATCATCATTATCGTCATCATCAGCCTGACTACCTCCACTGCAGGACAAAGGCCGCAGTTAAACTGTTACGCCAAATGTTACGCCAGTTTAAACCGGTTCCTGTGCTTGCTACTGCCAATTTATACACGCAAACTTTTTAATCTCATCTGCCCACCTAACCTTCTGTCTCCCACTAACCCGCTCCTTTCTCTGGGAATCCAGTTAGTTACACTCAATGACCAGCGGTATCCTGCCTACGCGCTACATGCCCCGCCCATGTCCATTTCTTCTTCTTTATTTAAACTATGATATCCTTAACCGCCGTTTGTCCCCTAATCCACTTTGCTCTCTTCTTGTCTTTTAAGGTTGAACCTACCATTTTTCTTTCCATTGCTCGCTGCGTCGTCCTCAATTTAAGCTGAACCCTCTTAGTAAGTCTCCAGGTTTCTGCTCCGTAGCTAACTACCGGCAAGATACAGCTGTTATATACCTTCCTCTTGAGGGATAGTGGCAATCTGTCTGTCATAATTTCAGAGTGCTTGCCGAATGTGCTCCACCCCATTCTTATTCTTCTAGTTACTTCAATCTCGTGGTTCGGCTCTGCGGTTATACCTGCCCTAAGTAGACATAGTCTTTTACAACTTCAAGTGAACTATTACCTATCTCGAAGCGCTGCTCTTTTCCGAGGGTTGTTGTACATTACTTTCGTTTTCTGCAGAATAATTTTAAGACCCACCTCTCTACTCTCCTTGTGTTACTTCGTAATCATGAGTTGCCAATTCGTCCCCTGAGTTACTCAGCAATGCAATGTCATCGGCATAGAGCACGTTACTAAGGTATTCTCCATTAACTCTTATCCCTAACTGTTCCCATTCTAAGCTTCTAAAAACCTCCTGTAAGCACGTGGTAAATAGCATTGGGCAGATTGTGTCCCCCTGCCATACACCCTTCTTGATTGGTATTTTGTTGCTTTCTTTAGGAAGCACTATGGTAGCAGTTGATCCCCTGTAGATCTCTTCCAGAATGTTATATATACTTCATCTACGCCCTGACTCCGCAGTCTCTGCATGACGGCTGATATTTCTACAGAATCAAACGCCTTCTCGTAATCTATGAAGGCTATGTATAGTGGTTGGTTATACTCCGAGCATTTCTCTATTACCTGATTGATAGTACGAATGTGGTCAATTGTTGAGTAGCCTGTTCTAAATCCTGCTTGTTCCTTTGGTTGATTGAATTCTAATGTTTTCTTTACTCTGTTAGCAATTACCTTTGTAAATAACTTGTATACTACAGAGAGCAAGCTGATCGGCTTGTAATTCTTCAGTCCTGTCATCTCCTTTCTTATGTATTAAGATGATGTTAGCGGCGACGGCGTAGTGGTTAGAAACATCCACCTCGCATGCAAGAGGTCCGTGGCTCAAACCCGTGCCGCGCAGTTCCCAACCGGAATAAAAAAATCCGCGGGTTGATGGAACTGCATTAAGAGGCCTGGGGTGCGGCCTCAACGGTAAACTAATCAAGGTGGACGATTGGGCGAGTTGGTGATGCATGATCGACGTATGTAACTGCGCGGTAGTAAACACGGACGACAAGAAGATACAAGGACAAGCGCAGACTATCAACTGAAGGTTTATTTTTCACAAACCACATATATGTCTGAAACAGAAAAAGAAAACACAAAAATCTACAAAAAATGATAACTTAGCACTTAACAATCAACAAAACGTGAACGTTAGACAAAAGCAGATTCATGGACCATGTGCGCCACTTGCCAGATACCGTAGCTCTTTATCTAGAAGAGCTAACGACGGTTTGCTGACGCAGTGTTCTGTTTCCCGTGCCATTTTTTCCGCTTCGACGATCATACGGGTATGATCGTCTTTGTGCCTGTACATTACGACCGTGCTTTGGCTCAGCACGTCAGTAGGTGTGGCTGCCTTGCGCAGTTCGAAAGCACGGTCGTAATGTACAGGCACAAAGACGATCATACCCGTATGATCGTCGAAGCGGAAAAAATGGCACGGGAAACAGAACACTGCGTCAGCAAACCGTCGTTAGCTCTTCTAGATAAAGAGCTACGGTATCTGGCAAGTGGCGCACATGGTCCATTGAATCTGCTTTTGTCTAACGTTCACGTTTTGTTGATTGTTAAGTGCTAAGTTATCATTTTTTGTAGATTTTTGTGTTTTCTTTTTCTGTTTCAGACATATATATGTGGTTTGTGAAAAATAAACCTTCAGTTGATAGTCTGCGCTTGTCCTTGTATCTTCTTGTCGTCCGGTTTACTACCGCGCAGTTACATACGTCGATCAACGGTAACCACCGTCGGGAAACGCAGTCCCTCACCAGCGAAGGATTGGCCACCCTGGTGCAGTATCTGGCCACTACCTCCCACATGCATACGTCAAATAACTCACGGCCCTCAGTACCCAGCAGCTGCGAAGCAACTGACCACGGCGGCGGTCAGATCTGCAACGCAGCAGCGGGTGCTAAGAATCTCTGGATCCAGACAGGCCGCCATTGGAACCCTGAACTTGGCAACGTTTAACGCTCGAACATTATCTAGTGAGGGAAGTCTAGCTGTACTATTCGAGGAACTAGAGGGTGTCAAATGGGATATAATAGGGCTCAGTGAGGTTAGGAGGAGAGATGAGGCCTATACGGTGCTACAGAATGGGCACGTTTTTTTGCTATCGGGGCTTGGCTGACAGACGAGAACTGGGGAGTGGGGTTCCTAATTCACAGAAACATAGCTGGTAACAGAGGAATACTATAGCAATAATGAAAGGGTGGCAGGTATCGTAATTAAACTGAATAAGAGATACAAGATGAAGGTGGTACAGGCATACGCGCCTACATCCAGCCATGATGACGCTTCAGTTGAAAGCTTCTAAGAAGACGTGGAATCGGCAATGAGTAGGGTAAAAACACAATATACTATAGTGCTGGGCGACTTTAAGGCAAATGTAGGGAAAGAAGCAGGCTGGAGACCAGGCAGTAGGAGATTATGGCATCGGTACTAGACACGCCAGAAGAGAGCTACTAGTAGCATTCGCCCAAACGCATTAATTTACGGATTTTGAATACCTTCTACCGAAAACGAGAAAACTGCAAGTGGACATGGAGGAGCCCTAATGGCGAAAATAAGAACGAAATAGACTTTATATTGAGTGCGCACCCCGGAATCGTGCAGGATGTGGAAGTAATTGGCAAGGTACGATGCAGTGACCATAGAATGGTATGGTCTCGAATTCGCCTAGACTTGAGAAAGGAACGACAGAAACTGATACGCAAGGAACCAATCAATGAGCTAACGCTGAGAGGGAAAGTACAGGAATTCAGAGTGTCGCTGCAGAACAGGTACTCGGCTCTTAGTGAGGAAACCAACCTTAGCGTAGATACAATGAATGATAATCTGACGAGTATCATCACAGAGGGTACAGTGGAAGTTGGAGGCAGGGTAGTTAGACAGGACATTGGCAAGCTTTCCCAGGAAACGAAGAACCTAATTAAGAAGCGTCAAATCATGAAAGTGTCAAGTACAACAGACAAAATAGAACTGGCAGAGCTTTCGAAGTTGATTAGACGTAAAGTATGCGATGTAAGAAGGTATAACATGGAGAGAATTGAACACGCTCTGAAAAACGGAGGAAGCCTCAAAGCAGTGAAGAGGAAACTTGGGATAGGCAAAAGTCGGATGTATGCACTAAGGGACAAAGAAGGCAAAATAACAACCAATATGGATAGGATAGTTAACATAGCGGAGGAGTTTTACAGAGATCTGTACAGTAGCCGAGACAACCACGACCTTAATACTATAGGAACTAGCAGTAACCCAGATGACACCCCACCAGTAATGATAGAAAAAGTCAGAAAAGCTTTGGAGAGCATGCAAAGAGGCAAAGCTGCTGGTGAGGATCAGGGTAACATCCGATCTGCTAAAAGATGGAGGACAGATTGTGTTAGAAAAACTAGCCACCCTGTTACGAGGTGTCTCCTGACGGGAAGAGTACCAGAGTCTTGGAATAACGCTAACATCATCTTAAAATACTCAGTACAGAAAAAATGCTCAGAGCTCAATGAGATTGGAACCCGGGTCCACTGCGTGCCAGCCCAGTATTCTACCACTCAGCCACGCTGGTGCTTGCAACTCGTCTCCAAACTGGCTTCAGGCAGGCTTGATGTTGGGAAAGGAATCGCGTTAAAGAATGACAGCATATCCACGGATTGTATGATGATGAGTGGGGTGAAGCGTCCGTCCATTCATACGTTCGTCTGTGCGACCGTTCATGCATCCGTCTATCTGTGCGTCCATTCGTGCATCAGTTCCTCTGTGCGTTCATTCGTGCGCCTGTCCCTGCGTCCCTTCATCAGTCCATCCATGCAAGCATCCTTCCGTGCATATGTCTGTCCGTTCATGCATCCGTCCGGCCGTCTAGTAAACACTCCAAGTACCGCCATCTCGCATCTTTTCATCGTACATTCAGCATATAGAAGTATGGCCATCCAGCCGACATTCCAAGGATTAAACGAGATGTGGCACTCGCGCACTTTCTTACGGCCTGCGCTTCATCTGTACTTCCCACCTTTCACCGCCTCTAGCTTATGCTGATATACTAGTTCACTATATTCATGGCACTGCAACCCAACCCTCGCTAAGCCTTGCTAAAACCCAGAAGGTTGGCATACCAAGGCCAACAATACGCAGTGCTCGACGCACCGATCACCAAGGCAAAACTATTCGCGGCAGCACCAGAAGAAGAGCGCGATACATCTTCTAGACCTCACCAGCTAACAAACATGATGATTCGGAATCTGAGCGACGAACTCCTGGAACAGCCTACTCATTGTTTTAATGAACAGGTATCAGAGAAGGGTGTGGTTTTACAACATTGAAAAGAAGCCAAAAGTTTTTTCCTTCCGAAGCCCGGAAAAACACTCGACCTACAAAATCTAAGACCAATATCACTAACATCCAGTCTTGGCAAATTATTAGAAAAGGTGATTCACACTCGTCTCGCGTCTTACATATTTGTCACCTTTTTCCAACCACTATGTTTTGATTTCGGCAACATTTGTCAACCCAGAACATTTTCTTTCTTCTTCGGGAAGTGGTCGTCTGCAGTACCACGGTCGGTGCAGAACATCTCGTCGTAACTCTTGATATGAAAAGCACAATTTCAAACTACGTCCCATGAGCTCATCTTATCTGAGCTAAATGAGATTGTTGTGAGCAAAACACATATCACTACGTTTTCTCTTTCCCAACCTCTCGCACTGCTACAATAGGCCCAGGCAATACATGCTCAGATCTGTTTGCTATGCCTAATAAAGACACCACCGCAAGAAGTGATACCACCATCTCTTCTTTTTGAAATTGGGTTGAGATGCTTAGCAAAAAAACTAGACAGCATTTCATAGCTAGTAGCTAGCGTATGCGTTCTATGGGGATCTTAGGCTAACAGTGGCTCTTTGGGACGAAAAGAGCAAATCCTGCAAGACACGGTGACCGCTATAGACGACCTCGCTTATCACAGTGGAATGCGCTGTGCTCCTGATAATTGTGAGTTTATTAGAATTTGAGACAGAGGCCGCCGCATTCGTGAGCTGGTCAACCTCTTTCACGGAGACCACAAGATAAAAGAGGTACAGAAAATGCGAGTCCTCGGACTGTGGCTAGGAAGCAACAAGCGAGTGGAAAACACAATTAAAACTCTCAGAAAAAACGGTTAAGCAGATCTCTCGTATGAGTTATCGAGTTAACTGTCACCGAAAAGGTTTCAAGAAAGCTGAGACACTATGGCTCGTTCAGGCTTTTGTCTTCTGTCAGCTAAATATTTTCTTTCCTTTCCAGGAGATCAATAAATCTAATTTAAAGGCCCTAGAAGGGTTGATAGGAACACCGTACAAGGTGGCTTTCGGCCTACTACTTGAAACGTCCACAGAACGTCACAAAGCCGTCGGTATACACAATCAATATGAGGAGTTACGTGCAAGCGGTGCTCATTTTTCAACGAAAAAGGCTTACCTTGAAACATTTCTGGAAGAAAATTGCTATTCCATGTAGGTTACCCAGCTCGTCCTCAGTATGTGGGAGAGAAACCGGAGTTCATTAATAACAGCTTCTTCAAAAGATTCTACTATCACCTATTTTAAAAAATCATGAGCCCACGATATCACAAAGGTCGTTGGAGTGCACGAACTTGCAAGTTACAGAAAACAATTTGAGAACAATCCGTACACGGTGCACACAGATGTCGCCCTATGCAGCATGAATAAGTGAGCGCTCGCAATCGTAGGAGCGACCCCGGGTCAAGGTCTTCTGACTTTTTCCATGGCACGAGCCGTGTCAATGAATTACACTGAGGCTTTATCTAAAGCGCTTGCTATAAAAACGAAGAATATTCTGGGACAATCGTCACGTATGCTCAACAATTTTATGGCCGCATGTGACTCTATTTCACGGGAAGACTACCACACAGTGCCATTCTCCTATTAGGACCAGACGTAATGCAGGACTATCCTATCATCTGTTGCCCGGGTCACGCAGGACTCGGTGGCAATGAGAGAGGGAACGCACAGCGCGTGTTTTAACCAACCGCGCGGCCTACCTACCCGAAGTTAGACTCTTTTAAGGACAAAGCTCCTTAAAGTGGCACCTTTTCATCCCTCGTCGTAGTAGCTACGTGTCTTACGCTTCAACCTGCAAGGTGGTGCAAGTGGGAGATTTCGCCTGTGCGTTGTTGAACAATAAAAAATGCACAGCTTGAGCGTTAACTAAAAGCTGAATTCTCCTGTCTCTCATTGCGCATTAGCAGCCATTGCCATATACATAGAGCACTATCTCACAAGAAAGGGTTGCTACGTAATAATCGCTTGGCGTAACCTCCTTGGTTTAGGAAAGGTTTAGTGAGCGTTAGGCCACAGTGCCACAAATACAGTGAAATAGTCTATACCATAAACTCGAGGTGGTTAAAGGTGGGAAGTAGACACAAAGTGCCAGCCGTAAGAAAGTGTGCGTGTGCCATCTCTCCTTTAGCCATTGGAATGACCGCTGAATGGCGGTGTTTCTATGCGAGATGGTGGTACTTGGAGTGCTGAATAGATGAACGAACGGACACACAGACAGATGCATTGATGGACGCATGAGCGGACGCAGGGGCGGATGCATGGACGAACGCCGGGACGGACGCACTAACAGACGCACGCACGAATGGGCGGATGGACGCATGGACGGTCACACAGACGAACGGATGGACAGACGGAAGCCAGAACGAATGGACGGGCGAATGCTTCGCCCCACTCTCTATCATTCTGTCCGTCGATATGATGCCATTTTGTTTTTAAATGCGAAGTGTTTCTTAGGGAACTTCGGTGATTTTGAGCTTCTCTATCTATCTTTGTAGCCACCTATGTCATTTAGCTCTCCTGGCTGTTTCAATAATGGTACCGATACCAAACTTGGTATGGCATAACCTTACTGTCTGAAGAACATATTTGACTTGTCATAACTATAAAATCGTGATATGCCTGTCATTATTGTCATCTTTTATATATTATGGTTCTGCTGCTCTTGCGCTGGTTTCGTTCACTTGGTATGTTGCAAAACTGGTGTGGTGTGACAAGACTACGTGGAAAACACAAGCGACACACCCTAACATCGAAATCATGACATGCGCGTCATGTTATAACATCACTACCTACCACACTCAGGATGTTTTCGCGGCTGTTTCGCTAGCTTTGCATAAACCGAATTTGATATTACATTACGTGTATGGATGACGAAGGTAATTGACTGGTGCAAACATCATAGTCATGGCATACGTATCAAGTAAAAACATGACTTCATGCACAGTCATGATGCGCTGGTGGTCATTTTGCTAGCTTGACTTATACCAAATTTGGTATTACGGGACACGTATGTATGACGAAGGTATGATACTGGTGAAAACATGAAAAACATGAGACGCGTGTCATGTAGCAACATGACTACATGCTACGCTCATGATGCGCTCGCAGCCGTTTCACTAGCTTCCCATGTACCAAACCCAGTACTGCGCAACGCGACAGGAGGACATAAGGAAATCACACATCCAAACATGATAACCACGACATGCGTTTCGTGTCACAACATGAATACATGCCACACTGATGATGCACTCGCGGCCTTTTCGCTAGCTTCACATATGCCACTTTTGGTGTTACGTGACGACAATAGATGACGAATGTATGTGAATGGTGCAAACATGATAGTCATTAGATGCGTGTCATGTGAGAACATGACTACATGTCATAGTTAAGGCGCCAATACATTTCAACGTGACGTGGTGCGCGTGATCACCGGCGTTCATTTCGCTGCGTCATGCCAACGTTGCCACGCCAGGCGCTGATCCTGCTATATACTCGCCGGTGCACGCAATGTTGCGTTGCTCTGACGCATGCGCGTTTTAGCGCGTTCTGCATGCCTCCGCCACAAAAAGGAGGAGATGCTTTCTGGGTAACGCATCAGAGCGAAATGCAGCGTGTCGCATTTCGTGTTGGTTGCCGTCGGGCATGGCCGATGGACATTGGTCGCGCCAGGCGTCAGACTCTTGGATGCTCGCGTTTTGCCAACATAGTGTCACTGTGCCCACCGTGCGCGTGCGTCAGCGCTACATTAGAGTATATTGGGCCCTTCAAGATGTGCTCGCGGCCATTTTGCTAGCCCCACATATACCAAATTTGGCGTTATGTGACGTCAACGAATGACAAAAATATGACTGTTGCAAACATAATAATCCTGACACGCGCGTCATGTAAGGAAATGACAACATACTACTGTCATAGCGTGCTCGCGGTCGCTAAACTAGCTCCACATATACCAAACTTGGTATCAGTTGACATGACTATATTAAGAAGGTAAATGACACATTCAAACATGATAAGCATGATAGGGAAGTCTTGTACATCATCATTTACCTTCCCCTCGTAACGTTGTGCCGATTTTAAAATGACATATCAACCTTTCTTATTCGTGCATCGCATATCATCGATTTGCACTGCACATGGGATCTGCCACTATTTAAGTTGTATTTAATATGAGCAAATGCTAATAAATTATTCCAGCTGCAGTACATTTTTCCATGTTGTTCGAGTGAAGCGCCCGTTATGCTGACATCCGACAACTCATTTAGGTGTCCGGAAAATAAATAATAATTACGCAATTTTTATCAACACAAACACATTATAAGGACAGAACAGATCCTAATGAGCATTGATTCTCTTAGTTCACTAAGCATGCACATGTGTATTACCCGCAACCATTGAACACGTTGAAAAAATATCTGGGCAAGGTCTAGCTACTACGACGGAGTTGTGCGAATCGCTATATATATGTGCTGCGAATGATACGCTGATAGCGAAATCATGTGACAGTGTGTAAAACACTGCAATTGTGATTCGACAATACGTTTACGTTAAGCTCAACTGCTTGCAAGAGACCGCATATTATGCATACCAAATCTATAGCGAGATCTGAAGCCACTGGAAAGTCCTTGTCCGGATGTTTCTTCATCTCTTTACAAACATTGACTCAAGAATATTAAACGTGTTCACGTGCTTTGAAGACGGTTTTAAAAGGGATCAAGTAGGTGTTGTTAAGTTATGCGTACAAGGCGCTCCCTTTTCTTTGAAGCAGCTGTCACGGTTGTACTACCTCACAGACGTTGTTGCATTAGCATTTCAATGTTGTGTAGAACCACGTTCTGTAGGTGTTTTTTTGAGAACACTTTTATATTCCAAGCATTTTCCATGACTTCAAAGTCAAATCAATCTTTCAGTATTTGGTGTGGCCACACATTTGTGAGCTGTGGTGATGCCGTGAAATATTACTAATCAAATTTTGAAACCCGTCCAACTACTTCCCATCCGATTTAGAGGAATAAAAAAAGAACAAGGCAGTAGGCATAGTTTTATTCTTCATAGAAGGATGTACATATTTTCTGCAGAGAATGCTGGTATTTCAATTGTATTGGCTGCTCCGAAATTCAAGCCACGAAATGGCACCACGTTCCTGATATGGGCACGGCTGAAAATATGGTGCTGTGGTGATAGTACCTAATCATTGCTTATTTTACTCGAACTAATTAAGGGATCACTTATCGACCTGAATGACCTACTCAATGGGAATCAAGGCATTAATTCCCGTAGGGTAGGTAGATTCAGGAGAGGACGATAAATTACCAACGTAGGCTGGGCACGATTCGATCGGCGTTAGCGGGTCTGCCCCCTGTTTAGCCTGAGAAGTTGTCCTTTGCACAGTGCTATAGTGCGCATGCTGGATATGAAGCCGGATGAGAATGACCTCATGAAACGCACCCATTCTCACAAAACGCCTTCATGCTACACTACCCATATCATGCTTCAGTGAGATACCTTGGCAGCCGTTTGCCCGTAAACTTGAGTACCTGCGTCTGGAATCGATTCATTCTTGGTAAGACCACTTTCATTTACTCTCAAAGCAGGGAATGTTGAACGTGTTTGTTACGTTCTTCAGATTTCGAGCTTAAAAGAAAATATGAAATATTAGTGCCGAGTTGGCGTCGGGGAAGTTTTAACTTAAACCGATAACCAGTTTCGAATCAATATAATACGTTGGTGGGTGAGTTGGCGCATTGTCTGTAAATAATTGTATAGGGGTGAACCACGGGGCGTACCAGACAAGTAGACGAGGTGGACGCTCACAACCAACTGGCTTAATTTTGAAAGAATAGGGTTGAAAACAGATCAAATGTCACCAACGCGTCTATACGCACACATCGCGACGCTACTCATCCTATTTTAAGACTTTGATCACTGACCATGTGGCATGTAGTTAGGAGTATAATATATCGGCTGCATTCAATGAAGCCCCACTTAAAAAAAACCGTTCACAGCGTTACGAAGCCCCTCATGTTGAATGAAGTGTGCGTGCACATACGCGAGCTCATTGCAAGACAACAACTAGTTGCTTGAACTATCTCGACTGGCACTGCTTTCATATAGTAGGGCGACTCACTCTCTGGATTTCGTGCCGACCGTTTGTGCCCGCGTGATATCCCACGACAGCGCAGCTCTGGCCGACTGGGCTCACCCTACGCCATCTCCTGACGCCGACAAGAGCTCTCACCCAGTGGTGCTCCGTCCTCGGACTCCTGCGATCATGTCCATCTTTCCTATCTCCTCTTTACTTCTGTCGTTTTCTGTCGTTCGCTGTTTCTGCGCCTCGCTCTTTTCTTCCTATCTCTCTCTCTTTACCTTTTAGTCTTATTTTTTCAATCTTTCCTTTTCCCTATCCCTCGTGAGCTACTGTTGAGGTGTCGCACTCTGATGCAGGAAGTTATGGGCCTCACTTTTCTCTTTACTCTTAAAGAATCACTTTAGACAGCGCCAAGCTGTACTGTTTAAACTCAAGTGCGGGTGTTTGTTGAAAGCGATGAATCTCATCGCAGTATCTTGCACTTGATGTGGAGTGAGCGCTTGAACGCCCTGATTTTATTTCTTGCTTTCTGCAGGCGCCGAAATATGTAAGTTGTAGAAGAGCCCTCTGGAAAACACATAACATAGGTGCGCATTTGGAAATCAAGAAAGGGCACTGGGATACTTTAGCGTAAGAAAAACAAGTTCTGTATCATTGAAATTTTCTTTATTTTACTCCTTCCATTTAGTAGACTCACCGCAACGCCAAGCGATACCGTTATATAATATTATTTTTTAACGAGCCAGTATGAGCTCCCTATCGTAATAACGGCATTCGGAAATGCAACTAGTGCACAGTGAAGTGTTCTACAAAATCAAGGTAAATATTGTGAGACAAGGCTGGTTTGGAGGTTGTTAGATGCGAAGCAGCTTATGGTCAAGCTTAATGGTGTGAGCAGGCGTAACCACCCTCACTGCGCGTGCGCTCACTTCTCTTCACTCCGCCCTCTCCCGCCTCACAATTTTGACGCAGGGGGTTTATTTCAACGAATTTCTTGATTGAAAAAAAAAACGACTGCTCGTGCTGCACAACTGTTCACAGGCTACCCCTTATATATAGGAACGAGTTGAAAACCTTCATTGTAGTGGCGGTAAAAAATTTCTCTTGCGCGTGGTTGAATAATAAAAATTTGCAGCGTGCACGTCACCTAAAAGCGGGCTGCGGTTCTCTGTGTGGACTCGGAATTTTCTGTCTCTCACAGCACATTAGTAGTAATTGGAATGTACGAGTAGGAAACACTGGTCTATCACTGCGTGCTTTGTGCCTCCGTAGTATTTTCTCCTGCGCGACTCAGCAATGAGTGCCTACGTCACTGCCAGTGTAAACGCTAGCGCTCACTGCTTCGCATCACATGGTTCTTCTAGCGGAAGTTGTGTCATTTTTGCTTCTCTTTGCTTTTAGAACTATCCCGCTTTGCTTTACGTCAAGAACATTTAGTTGAGTCCAGAGTGTCAACAGGGCGAAATTGGTTGAAATAAATTTGGAAGTGGCGCCTATGTTGCGCGTCATTTATTGTTTGAAATTTCCAAGTGGCGTAACTAATTTGCAAGAACGTTTGGGAACTCATTAGAAGGAGAGCGTTCAGAACACTTACTTCTTTTCATATCATTGCATTTATGCAGTTATTAACGGCATGCTTCACGACAAATGACGAAAGGTGTCTCTTCTTTCTCATTCTGGAATGGTAAGGCGTACTTCGGATGGATGTAAGCACAATCAGAATGATGAAAGACATGCCCACGGTGTTAAGGCCTATAATAAAGGATGTCATCGTGTGAAATTAGAGAATGGCTACTGCGATCGTTGTTCTGGAAGGTATGGAAGGTGGTTCGATGCTATCAGTGAAATGTGATCAAGATGCGCCTTAAGCCCGTCAGTTGTGACTCAAGTGCTTGTCACCTGGTCTCGAGCCAATATGATTGCTGCCACTGTTAAAGGGCTTCGTGGTAAGCCGAGAAAAACGGTTAGTGCTATGTTCTCACGCTGTGAAGAGCTCAGAAGTTTTTTTAAGTCGGAAGATTTAGGAAGCACGGTGGTGCTATAGCGCAGCAACAAAATCAAACGTGCTTGTGATAGCTGCAATGAGGAGAGCGCCAATAAGTATATATTATTCCGCAGCGAAGAGTTGGAAAACTTTGATATCAGTGGCATAGTTTCCTACTTCATTGACATTCATGACTGCTACAGCAAAGGTTCCTAATGTTCCTACAGCAAAGGTTCCTACAGCATTCCTAATTACACCTCACAGGGGTTACATCGCTTTAAGTCTTGTTACACAACGCGAATCGATGTATTACCACAATTTTTAGCTGCTTTCTTCAATGTGTTGCCTATCACAGCAACGTCGTTTAGCATACCTTGCAGCATATTTCTCTCCGGCAGTAAGAACGCAAGCAGCTACTTCAACCGCAGTGCACAGCAAAAAGCTACTGCGCGAAACAGCGACGAAAACTCGTTGCCTATGGCCGTATTCATCATCTCTTCAACTGTGTAGCACCTATGCTTCTGCGTGGGGAAGCTGTCACAAAATCAACTGTCACACTGATTAACCAAGCATATTTTTGATGTGAGAACTAAATGACCTAAAAGTAATATAATTACAGTTACACCATTGCTATGATGGATTTTTTCAAACTACATCGGACCATGACGTCACTACCCACAGGTGCCATCCTTTCATATAATTATAGTCATATAAATACGTATTTATAGTCATATAAATACACCTATCATGACATCGCGAATTAGTTCTTAAAACTGCCGTACCTTGCTATTGAGTGGCGGTACGCACGCGTAATACTCATCTTTTGTGGCCATCAAGAGTCGTAATCACTGTTTGCTATGCTGTACTCCAAACAGTCTTTTAAATCACATTGAGAGTCTCAAGCATATGCTTCAAATTGATGGTAAATAGTTACCAAGTGTTGAACGACACGAAACATTTGACAATGCTGGCGATAATGACAATAAAATGACCATGATTCTTATTTTGCATTATAGAGAGACTGACACAAAGGGGTGAGTGGAAAAATATCTTGTTCGGAACTTGACGAGGCCGCCAGCCACCTCGTTGGCGCCTAACAGCACCAAAACGTTACCAACATACTAACATATTTGAGCAGTATATGCACAACACATATAGTAAAGTACAATTATGTCAAATTTTATTTTAAAAAAATCCTTTGCGGAGACAAAGAAAAAGACGAAAATGCTGCCTGCATCAAGAAATCGAAAACTCAATGATACTAACCTGTGAAAATTCAGGTGCTCATTTTGGTGCTGTCTCGGTGCCGCCGCGGCTGCCAATGTAACGCGGTAGTTTTCTCGATTGCCGTATAAGTTGCCCGTTTACCAAGATTCCGTACGATGGCTGCGGCAGGGTCCTCTGTAGGTTCATCTGCTTCGACACCTTGAATTCAGACTGCGCTTCGGGACAACTGTGTCTGGCTCCCCTGGGCTTTGTAGCACGCGCCACCCTTAGACACCAGCTGCAGAACCTTGGTAAATGCGCTATCAGGTGAGCCCATCCGTATCTGCGAAAAAGCAGGTGCTGGTTTAGGTCCTGCCTCAATGCTACCGTGGCTCTCAATCCGGCACTTGTTGTTCTTTTTCCAATTATCAAAGTGCTCACCAGGCTTGTGCATATATATATATATATATATACATACACAAGCCTTTATATATATATATATATATATATATATATATATATATATATATATAAATATATATATATATATATATATGCACCAATAGCGATTACCCAAGATACGTTGAGGCAGTGATGTGGAACAAAGCTGCGTAAATTATAAAACAGAATGAATACTAGCAGAAGTTTTGACTTGGATAGTTTTCGTGTTTTCGCGGGTAAAATTATTACTCTAATTCTCACTCATGCTTTCATTATGCGTTTGCGATCGAATATTTCATTTTCAGCAAAAAGCCATCAGAGAAAATGGTTCTGTAAAAAAAGAAAATCAAAATGATCTTAAGTCATTCTACCTAACTCGCAAAGGTATCGAGAAGTCTTTCACTTATAAAAACTACTTTCGTTGAAAAAAAGTGCCTGTTATCACCAACTAGATCTTGATTTAGGTTAGTTAGTTAAATGTAGTTATGTCATAGTTACAGTGCAACAACGGCATGAAATAAACATGAACAGGAAAGTGCGCTGACTTTCAACTGAATTTGTTAAAGGTGCTCTGCCTGCTTTTACACAGAGCGCATTTTTGCGACTATAAATGACATTGTTAACTCGGAAATGAATGCACTCTCTCAAAAAGATGAAGGGATGCTGCACAGAATCAAAAATGACTGGAAAACCAAAATACAGAGTAATATCCTAATGATCACGCCAGACAACATTCATGCAACGTTTGGAATGTCCAAGGTCGCCACATGGCTGCACACTGCAAAGAAGGCAAGTGCAGTCCTCTATTTCACAAAACAAGATTTTGGAAAAAAATAACGAGGACAATTAATGAAACATAAAATACAGAATTTTTTTTTGTCAGAAAGGTCAGAGATACAAGCTTCTGTATACCATCGCCTCACCTTTCTGAAAGGAAACATTCAATTCTGGGTTAGCATGTTTATGTATAGCCACAAACGTGTTGCCGCACACGTGCGCTGATCTTGCACTGATTTAAAAGCAGCCGGAACACCTTCAAGAAATTCAGCTAAGAGTCAGCGCTATTTGCTGTACATGTTGATTGTTCTCTACCAGTGTGGAGCTGTAAATATATACCTGTTAGCACAATATAAATTGTGTTTTCGTAATGACAATTCAGTTAGTATCACTAGCAAAGCAGACAAAAATACATATTTACAAGGTTTGAAACAAATAGCGAATAAATAATAATAATAATAATAATAATAATAATAATAATAATAATAATAATAATATCAGGCTTTCAAGTCACAACACCACGATACGATTGTGAGAGACGCCGTAGTGCAGGGCTCAGGAAATTTTGTGCACATGGGCTTGGTTAACGTGCACCTCAATCTAAATAAACTAAACAAAATACAGGCCGCAACTCTGAGATTATTGCAGACAAATACGTACCCCAGCCCTGCGATCCTACGTCTGTGTTATCTTAACCTATA
Source organism: Rhipicephalus annulatus (assembly GCA_013436015.1). Lineage (NCBI taxonomy): Eukaryota > Metazoa > Arthropoda > Arachnida > Ixodida > Ixodidae > Rhipicephalus > Rhipicephalus annulatus. The sequence continues at coordinate 18,650 of WOVY01002214.1, read as the reverse complement.
CCCGACGGACACGTGTAAAGCGTGCGGGGAAAGGGCCACACTGAGGAACATGCTTTGGAAGAGTGCTGGAAAAGCAAATGTCGCTACCGCCGCACTCCGACGCCAATCGCTGCTGCTACCCTCTTCCCCCACCTCACCTGGAGAAAACTGCAAAACTTCAAATAATGTTTATTTATTCAATCATTGATTCATCCAATCTAAGTACATGGGTCTCAAATATTTACGCCTCCATCAAAAATACAGCCGCTTTAGCCGGGATTCAGAGTGTGAAAAGAAGGCAATGTTCCTAGACTTTTACGAACTATTTTATTTATTTGGCTATAACATTTTAGTGGAAAAGTCAAACCGTTATGAAACACGAGGACACACATTGTCTCTTCTCAACTCCTACTTACCGAACTGAAGTTGCCAAAATCGACACTTTTACTTCGGATCTGTCCTCTGTGGAGTAACACATAGAAGGGTTCTGGGACTTATATATATCAAAATTTATTAGAGCGTTGTCATCAATATCGACTATAAGGTAAAGGTATTATTAACAAAGACGACTTCAATGTTTTTTTTGCCAATAATGATATCCAAGCTTTCATGAACATGAGAAAATGAAACAGAAAACCCAAAGCAGATCCTAAATTTTCTGTAAAAAAACGAAAAGAATAGAAAGGGAATCACAGCAAAACAGAATAACATGCGCATACCACAGACTAAACACATTTTCTTAAATTTTTGAACTATTGTAATTACCGAGCATTTCAAACGTCTGTGTTTCATTTCCCAGTGAGCAGGCCATAAGATAACGTGAGCCATTTGCGCTACATTCTTACCCCATGTATTAAACTTTTATTTATAAAATAGGATTTTTCAATCACTCCTTCATCATGTCAAATATATTGGGTAGCACTACACACACTCATCTCGAATGTATTTTGCTTTTAGAAAAAAAAGTATCTCTGCCGCACATCCACAGCTTTAAAGGTACCTTTCCTTGACAATCTTAGTGTTATCCCCGCGTATAATATAATCTGATATCGTTTACGTGAGCTTAAGAAACGACGAAACTATCCAAACAATAAGAACTTTCGTCATCTCACCTATATTTAAAGAAAACATCTAAGCTACGGAGTGACTCTCTTAGAGGATTGGTCTGTACCAACACTGCTTCCTAACTATATGTGCTTCATTCTAGAATACCAACACAACTGGAAAATACAAAATCGATGCAGTCTGATGTTTTTACAGCCTCCCTCGAAGAACTTAAAGGCATGTGCGTGGTTTCAGTGAAGATTCGTGTTGTAGCGTGTGCACTAATTGTGTTGGTTCTTGAAATGACATCAAGAGTTGAAACACGGTAAAGAAAAAAATCATGCTCACATATATGTCCTTGCGTGTGTATTTATATTTATGGGAAAGCAAGAATCGGTGTTTCTTGCACAAAGTTCCTTGAAACCACTGTTATGCAGAAAATATATAGACGACGTCTTTCTTATTTGGACCCACAGCAAGGATGAACTTCTCAGCTTTATCTACACTTACAATACTGTACTCCCGAACATACACTTCACACACACCTACTCGCAAGCGACCGCAAATTTTCTTGATGTTATCATAAAAATACAAGAAGACAAGCTTTTTATAACCCTATATCGCAAACCAACAGATCGACAACAATACCTTCATTACGAAAGCGATCACCAGCACCACTCTAAAAGCAGTATTCCATACAGCCAGGCTCACCGGTTTAAGCGAATCTGCTCAAGAGACGCTGATTTTGACAAGAGCTCACAGAAGCTAAAACTTATGCTCGATAAACGAAAATAGCCCCTACATGTAATTCATGACGTCGTTCAAAAAGTGAGAAAACTGAAGCGTGATGACTTACTTATGAAGCGACAACCGCAAGAAGACCCACAACGAACAAACATCTACACAACTCACAGCACAAATTTCCCCAATGTAAACAAAATCCTTAAACGACGTTACAACGTTCTGGAAAAAAGTGAACATCTGAAACACGCAATCCTATCCGCTCGTGGCGTCGTGTACCGACGACCACACAGCTTCAAAGACGCCCTTGTTCAATCTCTAATCAATACCTCACCCCCTTATAATTCATGTCAACCTTGTTTAATGTCACGATGCCTTGTATGTAAACCGATATGAGAAACACACAAATCAACCAGCACACAATCCAAGTTTTCGATTAATATACGATGAAACCTAACATGTGATTCCTCAAATGTGGTACACCTACTCGAATGCAACGTGTGCAGTAGGCAGTACATGGGACAAACAGAAACACCATCTAAGATTCGCTTCAATTATCACAGAGCCCATGCGAAATCAGCCCCAAATTTACCCCTATCAAGACATCTCAATCTTTCCAACCATGCATTCGACAAACTATCAGTAACGCTCTCAGAGACGGGATTTAAATCGAACCGACAACGTGAACAACGAGAGTAATACCTTATCCACCGATTTAACACCCTCGAGGAATAATTGAGAATGCGGGTACACTTGCAGCAACTAAAGCATTAAAAACAATAACGGCATTGGTGAAAAAATAACTGAGTGCACGGCACTGCAGCTGCGAAGAGCACTGGACAACTCAAAATAATTCGAAATTTTACTACTCTTCGTAAGTACACCTGTCGTCTCTTTCTGTTTTTACCTCACTATCCATTCAGTTGTGCCAAACATCACATGCCCAACAGCAACCCTGTGCACAGTCAAGAGGCCCCTACTGCACGCGTAGTCCAAAGCGGGCAAGAATTGCCATTGCACCAGCTTGCCAGCATCTGTGGCAATACGCGGCGCCCCTCTTTCTACGACGAGATGTCGACGAGGCGCTGAGTAGGTAAAGGCTTAAACTTTTTAAAAAGCTCTTTTTCCCCCACATCGAACCGCCAGAGCCAGGAGGCACCGTCTGGTCGGGAACAATGCGTTAGTGAAAGGAAGGAAACACAGACCACAGACACCCTAAAGGTGAAAAGGATAAAAAGGAGAGAGATGGAAGTGAAAGGGGAAAGAAGAGTGAAAGGGGGCGTCCGGGGGAGTTCACCTCATATTCTCTTTTTCTTTTTTCTTTTTCTATCTTCTTTTTTTCTTCTTTTTCTTTTGTTTTTTTGCCTTTTGTTTTTCTCTTTTTCTCTCTCCTCCTCTGATTTAAGATTGTATAAAGCTGAGCACCAACTAACTGTACTCCTGCTCACATCCAAAAGTTAGAAAGGTCGTAACGGTGTAATGCGTTGCCAGAAAAGTTGTAGACCTGCAATATCTACAACCCTCAAGCTTCACCGGCCAGCCTTGAAGTGATTTAGGTAATTTTTAGGCAAATGAAGAGCTGACATTCAATATATCGACAGATGCTTAAACTGCGTATCTATAGTTACAGTGCATCGATAGAAATGTCGCAGAAATGCATGCGACTTAGAATTTTCTACGTGTGGCTTAGGTAGCGACAACTCATTGCCACAGCACTGCGTGACTTTTCACGTGAAAGCTTAAATATTGATTAAGTGTAACTTGACGTCAATGTCATCAGTAATTTGTATGCAAAGCCAGACAGCTTTCCCATCTTTGCAGCGGTATAAGGTGAACTACGGCGAGATGCTACTAAGGCAATTTCGTAGTTGACTTTGTTTTATCCAACTGTAATACAATACTGTATATATATGATCACTCTTTCATTTTTCAGGTGTAGAAATGTACACATATTTAGACATAACAGACGCTACAATGCGGCTGCATGAAAGAAGAGGACCAAGTTAGTTTTTAGTTGATGCTGGACTGGTAAGATATTGCACATCGGGTTCTGTGCATAGTGAATAAATTATTAGAGAAGTTACTTGAACATTACTGGGGGACGTGAACGACTCCAGTACCTCGATAGAGACACGCAGTGGTCGCAACTTCGGCGACCCTTCGACTGCTTCGACTGCTGGTGCTTTCTCTCTGCCGCCCTCATCAGTCCAAGCCACAACCTACGTAATACTCCCGCACCTCTGGGATCCCGGCACTATCTCCGGTGACGGCACCATCGATCTTGACAGTTGGCTGAACTGGTACACGCGCCTCAGTGCTACTCACCACTAGGATCGTTAGTTCATGCTCACCAGCGTGCTTTTTTACCTTGACGGCACTCCCTGAACATGGTTTGAAAGACACGAAGCCAAAATAAAGAGCTGGGATCTCTTCAAAGAAAGGATCCGCGACATGTTTGGTGAATTATCTGGTCGCCAGTTTGCTGCGAAGAACGCTCTTGCTACACGAGCCCAGTCTTTTACCGCATCATAAGTCTCCTACAATCTCGACTTCTTGGCTCTTTGTTCCAAGGCCGACCAGTGCATGTCGGAAGATAAAAAGGTTAACTACTTCTTGAAAGGCATCGCCGACGATGCTTTCAACCGGCTCGTTTTTAACAACGTCTCGAGCATTGACACAATTCTTAAAGAATGCCGACGTCTCGAATAAGCTAAAGCCCGTCGCGTGGCCCAAAGCGCCGTGCGCCTTCCGATCACAGCAGCTACTTCTTCGTACGCCTTCCACCAGGCGCCTCAATGTTACAACCTCACATGGATCATTCTTCGAGAGGTCGAGGCAGCACAACGGGTAGCCATGCCCTTCCCGACGCCTGTGCCTTCTCTGACCACAATATTTTTGATACAGGCCGTCGTTTGTCAATAGTTATCGAATGTCAGCGTACATCCTGTTCCTGCCGTATATTCTGCTGAGCCTTCTTATCATCCTCCTTCTGCTCTTCGCTTCCAACACAATCCGTCCAAATGGCGTATCCTTGAGGACAGGACCATAAGTTTTAACTGTCAACGCGTTGGTCATATTGCTCGTCCCTGCAGCAACCGATGGGCTCCACTGTCACACTATGCACCTCCGTCTCACGCTACTTTTGTCCACCTGTCGTGCTCACCACTTTTTCGATCAATCCCGAACCCATTTTCCGCACCTGCCATCCCTCTGAGCAGATCTTACTACGACCGGTCACCGTCCCCTGCACGTCATCAGTCCCGGTCACCCCCACAACGCCGTGCTGCCTCCCATTCCTAATTGCTGCACCTCCGACCGGAAAACTAGGCCATCCAGCTTCTGGAAGTGGAGCTGCGTTGATGACCTTCATAAGAAATCCTCGCTTAACGTTGACGACGAACCGGAATCTTTCGGACGTTACTGTCGACAATGTTCGTGTCTGCGCGTAGATAGATACTGGCTCGAATGTGTCCATTATGAGTGCTAACCTCCGCTGCCGACTTAAAAACATTGTCACGCCCCGCTCTCAACCGAGCTGTACGTTTCGCGGATGGAGGAACTGCTGCAATTCTTGGCATGTGCTCTGCCCGACTTTCCATTGGGGAGAGAAGGACTGGCGTTCTTTTCGCCGTCATTAAACAATGCCCTCATGAACTCATTCTAGGCTTGGATTTTCTAGTCACGCACTCTGCCATCAGAGACTGTTCAGCTGGCTTTCTTCACCTCAATTTACCTCTGTTTTCCGACCCGACCAGCCCACCACAATGCAGCTTATGCTGCATTTATTTCACGTGCCCCCCTCCTAACTCTTTCACACATGCCTACTTATCCTCCACGCCACCAGTAGCTGACGGTGATTACATGGTGGCCCCGATTGCTGCCGTGATGCTTACACATGGGGTTGCTGTTGCCGCATATGATTCTGAGGATTACGGGAAACCGAACCTTCCTTCCACTTATCAACCTCTCACTCACCACCCAAGTTCTACCACAGGGTTTCTCCCTGTCCAAGTTTACCACTCTTCAAAACAATCATGTCGAGTCCTTCAGAGTGGACGATTGCTGCAGCTCTGTCAGTGGTTCAACTTCATCACGTTCTTCGGGCGCCGATATCGAGGGAATGGTGTCATTGGACCTCATCTCTCAGCACGCTTCAGCGGTTTGCCACGTTCTAGAGGTCTAGTGGGACGTTTTCGACATTGCCAGCACCTCTTCAAGCTAAACTACCATCTTAAATCATCGCATCAATTCTGGCCATGCGACTCCCATTCGCCGACGCCCATACCGTGTTTCGGCGTTGGAGTGCGCAATAATACTACCGGAAGTCGGAAAGATGCTTTCGAAAAACATTATCGGGCCTTCATGCAGCCCCTGGGCTTTTCCAGTAGTCCTTGTTAATAAGTGGGACGGAACATGGCTCTTTTGCGTCGATTACTGTGACCTCAACAAAATTAGCAAAAAAGACATTTATCCTCTGCCTCGCATCGGCGACGCCCTCGACTGCCTGTATGGTGCTACCTATTTTTCAATTATTGATCTTCCGTCAGGCTCCTGGCAGGTAGCCGTCGACGTGAGGGACCATGAGAAGTCTGCATTCATCACTCCTGATGGTCTTTATCAGTTTGAGGTCATGCCCTTTGGTTTCTGCAATGCGTCAGCCACATTTGAAAGAATGAAGGACTCATTGCTCCAAGGGTTGAAATGATTCACCTGCTTGTGTTAGCTTGACGATGTTATTGTCTTTTCGCACTCACATCTCAATCATTTAACGGCTATTATTGACGTCTTCCGTCGCGGCAGACTCCAGTTGAACGCCTCCAAGTGCCACTTCGCTCGTCGTGAAATCTTCGTGCTTGCCCACCTTGTCGATGCCCGAGGCGTACGTCCAGACCCAGAGAAAATTCGCGCCGTTACAATTTTTCTCGTTTTGAGGACCACGAAAGATGTCCGCAGTTTGATGGGGTTGTGTTCCTATTTCAGATGCTTTGTTAAAGACTTTGCCACCATTGCACGCCACCTCACAGACCACATGAAGAAATACGTTTCGTTTTACCAGGGCCGTGACCAAGCGTCATTGTTTTCTCAACTTACGACCGTGCTTACAAAGCAACTTATCTTGGCCTACTTTGATCCATCAGCCCTAACTGAGGTTCGCACGGACGCCAGTGGATACGCCCTTACAAAAATGGTTCTTGAATTTCTGATTACATCTTGATATGTTTTTGATGACACATCAGAATGTAATCATAAACTCGAGAGCTAGTGACTTTTATCATCAAGATGGCAGCAGGCACTTAACAGAGAATACACTTCACAAATTATGCAGAAAAAACTACGCAGATTTTCAGCATGTAAACCTGATGTATAAACACTAAAGACATTTAACATTAAGTTCACAGCAGCCACTTAGCAGAGAATACTCAGTATATGATCCTAATTTTTGTGCGAAATATTTCCTAGTAGAAGTTAGCTATATCGCTTAAGAGATGTACACGAAGGTTGAAGCCTATAGACTTTTCATAGTCAAATATGGACCAAGGGGTTCATACCCCGATCCTCTGGATCCAGAGGTTCGGGGTTCGAACCCCATGGGGTTTGAAACCCGTGCGGTTTGAGTACATATCACTTCGAGGAGATATATAATTTCGACCAACTTGTTTTGAGTAATATTTAGCTGTCTGATTTGAACTATGTGGTTTATCATGCCTATTCAATTGATCCAACACGGGGTCCGGACAGGAAGGTGTGGTCGAGTGTCATTTTGTGCTCTGTACCACATTGAGAAAAAAAGTTCGGGGGTGGGGGGGGGGGGCACGGGCCTGCTTCGCCACCCCTTGGATGCGCCTCTGGTTCAGACATTGATGGGGCGGCAAACTTTGCTGCATACTTTTACACAACGTCGCGTTTTGACAGAAATGGCCTCAGTGCCAGAGGGAGGAGGTTGAGCGGGGGGGAGGCACTGTATAGCAATACTTATATCGTACACCCCCCACCCCCCTTGAAGGACAACTCTGTGCACACCTCTGGAACGCATTTCACCTCGTTCCGAGTGCTAACTACTTTTTCCTGTGTCATAATCATGACTGGGGGCACAGCCAGGGGGTATGGGGGAGTCTTCAAACCACCCCTAAAATGTTCAATTTTGCATGAGAATATATGCACGCACACATACAAACCCATGCACAAACATACACAAATTGTCGTTGAGCCCCGGCCGCCCTAAAAAATTTCTGGCTACGCTACTAATCACGACTGTGATTTTGCCATACCTTTTCAGCATCTCTTTGTCTTAGTATCAATGTCCAAACCCATTGATCCACTTTTGAAGTTGCAACCATTTTTGCTGAGTCACGGTCATCTAGTGAACATGGCTATAACTTTCATCCCATTATTTGACCTGTACCTTTCTATACAACCATCACAACCAGCTTCACAGTTGTTTAAACTTACCAGGCATCATTTTCATGCTCTGCTGACTCAACTCATGCCTTAATCATTCTAGGTTCATCATCATGGCTCTCATCATCGCTATTGCAACCCAGCTTGTGTGAACTACTGACACTAATATGCAATTCTGATCACTTTTTTAATTTTTTGACTCTCCACCCACTTGCACTGTCAAGCTATGAGCGCGACTATAATGTTAACCTAGCTTTAGTCATGTCCTTCTTCAACTTGGACATTCTTTGGTATATCACATACCATGATTATTCATTTTATTCACGAGATATCAATTCTTTTTCAATCTTTTCATAATTTCGGCTCCTCTTTTGGAAGGTCACTTGGTAACGATACATATTAAAGCTTCCTAAAGCATTCACTGATGTGTACAAACACAGTGCAGATGTAATCTCACACTAGCATATAGGAATATAAATTACAAGAATTTTTCATAATTATCTTGATGAAATTCAGATATTCAATTCAGGTGCTACAGCCACGTTTTGTTTTTTTTTTTCTTGGCAAGCAGACCACAAGTTAATTTTTTGTTGCGTGTTAGAACGTCGGACCCCAAACATGCATGCCGAACAGTGCGAAGATGAGTCTTCCTTACTTTTCCTGATAATGAATTGTCAAATAAGATTCCTTTGCTGATATGTAGGCAAACAAATCGAGGTCGATATTGATTCATATTGAAATTTCCATTTCTCTTACTCCATGCCATGGATGCAGAGTGCTTATATATGCATACATACATATACAATTATGTTGTGTGGTGTAAATTAACCTTATTAATTGTAATATACATACAGAGAAAAGACGAAGCAGCAGTTTGACCAATATAAGGGCAGGAGTGAAGAGAGTAAGAGACATTAGTTAAAGAGGAAGCAAGTGTGGACATAAGAACAAGGTGCTTCTCGTGATGGATGGTTTTGGCTAAGTGTTAAGGCTTCACATACCTCAATACTTTTTAACCCACGGGCATACTATTTGTTAAAGGTGCACTATGCAAAGCAAACAGCTAACAACTGTCACCCTGACAAGGGAGAAAAATTTGCTGCGAGTTGCCCTGGAAAAGTAAATGTGATTGATTTTGCTGTAAATTCTACTGAAGTTCACATTTTCTTAACAATGACCAATTATAGAATCTCGCATGTTGAGTTCTCAACAAACCTAAAAGAAACAGAATAGAAAAAACATTTCTTTTCAACAAGTTTATTCAGAAAAGCACATGTGTGATTGATATCTTAAGCGATTTCGACGTACGATACCCATAAGTTTACTATACTTAAGGAACAGCTAATCCCCACAGCCATAATAAACCACATCCAAGAAAGTAAAACAAAGTAAAAACTATACAGATGCAGAGCACTTTGCATATATGTGTGAAACACAAAAGGTAATTACTTTAGAGCAGTGACTTCAGCTGTACACTGCTTATCAATTAATTATGGGAAACAATGAAAACATAAGAGGCTTCATGTTGACATAATATTAAACAGCCATATGTAACACAAAAGTGACATACTTGTGATACTTTTTTGAAGTACTACATAAATACCAAAACAAATAAATTTCTAAGCACATTTTGAACTAAGCTTCTTAGCTGTGTAATACACAATGATATTTGAATCGATCACCTCGATGCTCGATTCAAAGAGGTCACAAAGCTTCAGACGAAAAGCACTTCAGAACCTCATGCCAGTGGTATCAACAAGGGGAGTATGGATGCTGCGATTGAAGCACAACTGTGTGAGGAGAGAACAAACACTAGTAACGAAAAACAAAGTTTTGTTAAAGGGTGAAGCAATCTTCATATTTTACAATGTGGGAATCGAGAGCAACCGCCACCCTGGCGCCTGTTTACACAGCTAGCACGTGTGGCAGAAACCACGGGGCCCCGAGTGCAGTGGCCCGCCGTTATTTGGCAGTATGGCTGCCGTGGCTATGCCGCCAGGCCTTTTGTCTGGTGAAAGCTGCACGCCAGCTTGTCAGAGTGGAACCACGTGTTCGGACATGTCCAAGCGAAGTGCTCGCTTACCCTCAGGGCGGGTCACATGGGCACGCTAGCACACGTCACTGCGCTTTGCCTGTCCCTGCTGGCTGCCTGTGACATCCCCTCTCCCCAGAGCTTGCTTCTACCTGACGCTGGCTTGCTGTGAGATGCTCTCAGGCTGGCACGAGAGGTTTATGCCCACAACAAACATGTATTGCCAATCAATTTTATTTAGGTGCAATCTGCAAAGATTGTACGGCCTCTGAATTATGGTGGTGCAATTTTAATTTTGCTGTCCACGGTGTTTCGAGCTATATTTCATCGTGGGCGAATGCGTGGAGTGCTGTGTCCGACCAGCAAATTATCCTGCGGGAGGATACGGCCCACGTTTAATGCCATACTCATCCCTCGGTACCTGTCGAAATGATGTGCTGAGCAAGGACGGTCCGAGGACTTATGTCTAGATAACACCCCGGGACAACTGCAGTTCAGAGTAGTGTACTCACTGCACACATCTTTACAAATCAGCAATCCGGGGACCTGGTTTCCATCGTCACGACACGGCATGCCTACCATATTTCATGTTATCGGTAAGCACATGGCCAAGCCATCTTTCACAATGCTCATAAACGATTACAGGTAAAGTTGATTAATCATAGATTAAAGCAAAACATAGTCTACATAGTGTCCATAAAATTTTGGTACTTATCGCCACATTTGGTGCTCATTTTGTACAGTGCAATAATATTTTACCATGACCATTAATTAAATTGCAATGGCATAATTTTAGCATGACTAGACGTTAATTCTTGGGAACGAAGCCCACGAACAACACAATCAATGTACACTTGACGAGAAACTGCGTGTAGGTAAGGCAAACAATGCTGCAAATATGAAAAATAAGCTGCTTCTTGCTTTGCGGTACGCATCACAGATTTTTCCGCTAAACTCTTGCCAGGTGGTAAAGGAGCCCTCGTGGTTCTCATACTTCGATTTTTACATGATATGCCATGTCATACAGCCTCTACGTGGCCTCAGCAAGGAACTTTTCATTCACTCTGCAAATAAACAAATCCCCATGGGAAGCCAGTGCAAGACATTTTCCCACTGAAACAAGTGACACACGCTTGATTTGAGCAGTAGATTCAACTTTAAACAAAATGGTAGGGTTCATCCTTGCAGAACACCTCAAGCATGTTGTGCTTCACAATGTACACCTGAACAGAGAGCACTGTCTCCTTTAGGCATGCACACTGTTCATGCCCCTGCGAGCAGTGCACACTAATGTCCCGAAGGCGGCCAAACAACCCATTGATAATGACGAATGAATTTACCCTTCGCGATCTGTCCAGATCCGCAGTGCAATATGCAACGTTTCCGATGCTCATCTTTCGAAAATGAGTGCCATCCGCACTTCGCACTGCTTTACCATAGAATGTAGTGGTCCCATTCTGCACAGATCGTTTTCTTAATTCGTAGCCCTTCATTTGTGCCTTGAACAAATTCTGAGTGTGTGCATTTTCTCTTGCAACATTACTCCAAAGCGTAGGTAAGGCTTGCATGAGGAAGAACTTGTCAATAATCTGTTTTTCGGGGTACCTGTCCCTTTGACCAATTTCACAAGCTTTCCATTCATAGATTCAAATCCGAACATTGAATGTGCCCACAGTGGACCCCAATGCTTCACTGTGTCAACAAGGTGAAGCAGCATATGCGCATTGTATGTCATGTTTGTTATGCCATATAGCTCCTGGTACTCTTTGACAAACTTTACCATTTCATTTTTCATAATGTTGAGCCTGTCAAGGGCTACGCAATCGCTCAACAAGTAGTACATTATGTCAACGAATAAGACCCAGTGGCGGTAATTCTTTTCTGGAACATAGCCAGCCAACACAATTGGCGAATAAAACAACAACCAATTCTGCCAGTCAGCACATTTCCAGTGTTTCAGGTCATTGAGTGATATTGGAAGCCTTGATATTTCCCAGATTGGTTGCAGGCTGAGCAGCTTCTCGTTCAATTCACTCAAGTGAAGGCGAAGCTTAAAACTACGACACCTCTTAGAGTTTAGCCACAGCAATGTCGTAGCTTTTACAAACCCTGCACACACAGCATGCATGTAGTCAACCACAAAGCCAGTAGGAAAGTCAAAGTGGTTCAGCAGCGTGAGGACACTTGTAGCCTTTATGCCACGGCTCACTTGCTCTTGCTTTCTTCTGGCTTTTTGGGCATGATGCTGAAATGACTCATTAGTACGGAGCTTTATAGCAGAAGTGGAGACTGGGTAGACACGGCAATGCCCATTACCCTTTGCAATGACATCTCCAGGATGCTCGCACCATGCGCAACCGTACTTCCCATTAAACTGAGTCATGCCCATAACTTCACATCTTGCGACACTGTCCACCGTGCATGGGCCAGGGAAAACCTTCATATTTTTTTTCTGCCCATGTGAATCTTCCCATGTCATGCCGGTAGAAGAAAGCACATTCAGCGACTTCACAAAAGGCAGGAGGAACGTATTCATTACAGGCTTTTTGGGCCCAAACCACAGACCAGCAAGGACGAGCCTCTGGACCCTGTCTTTATACGTCAGCTCATTAATTTGAGCAAGGAGAGGCCAGAATCCAAACTTGCTGCTTTCAAAAGTGGAACACCATCGGTGTTAAATGTCAGCGAAACATCATTAGGACCCATGGGAATACTTCTGTAGCCAATGCCTGTCGTGATGTCTGTGACATCGAAAGAGGGGGACGACTGAGCAGGCACAACCTCAGCTGTTTTCAAAATATCACAGATTTGTGATTCTATGTTAAATGAAAAAAAATATGATGAACTTTTTAGCAGTGCACTGATGTCATGATGCACATTGCAGTGTTCGCAAAAAACGGTAGATGCCATTTCAGCAGTCCCAATGTAGTTGCAACAATTGCTACAGTATAATGTCTGTTCTTTGCACTCTCAGGAGAGCTGAAATGTCTAAAAAATTTGTACTTTGAACAAGGCAGCTCTGTTTTTTCCGGCAGATGAGCGCGCAATAACTGAAGCAAGCTCTCGGTGGCTTCTTTCGACGCGTCATGGCGGAGGCTGTGGCCCATAATCAGCAAAATGCTCTCTGCCCTGGTGATCTTCGAACCTGGATACAGCTCCTCGTCCTGTTAGATGCAAAGAAACAAAAATGTTTATACCACAGGCATGCACACAAAAACTACACGCTTATATGATGTCCATAACAAGCATGCATGTCCCGTCAGCTTAATTACAGCTATGACAATGGATGACTATTTTTGTTACCATTAAAGAATGCCTGTCTCCGTGTCTATACACATTGATACATTAAAGCTTTCACCAGTCAAACACCACCTTTGCACATATACCAAAGGGACAGCATGCCACGTGAAAAAGCATATTTTTCACTAGGTGGTGCTGTGAATTATAGATTATAAAAGGAGTGCAGGCACGGATGGAGGGCGAATGGTAGTGGGTGAATTGCAAAATGGGTTCCAGGAACAAAGAAGGTTAGGGGATAATCTGTTCTCATTAACGCAGTGCATTGAAACAGCAAAAAAATGAGCACAGCTATGTCAGTTTAATTGCTAAGCGTTTGCACAGCTGATTATGTGCTACTACAGCAGGCACACGCGGGGCTTGTTTGGGAAAATCTATGGCATTGTACAGAAGTGAAAATAAAATTATGCAAGATTAGCAAAGACCGTAGCCAACGCTGGTGTAAAGGTATGAGATAGCACTCTGAGGAGCGAGAGATAGATATATGCGAGCTTTTCGGCTTACTTGCTCTAAGTCTTTACGAGAGTACAAGTCGTTCGGCGGCGTTCGCATGCATGATTCAAACGCCGCCGGGCATCACTTACACGGCAGATAACAGTCGCATTACCAGTCGGCTCAGTGACTACTGGCAGCTACGGCCACAATGAAGAAGCATGCTAATAAACACCGCTGCCACACGGTGCACTCCTGATCGTGATTAGGCGCGATCGGGAAAAAGTTTGTCAACTATGATAGTTTTCCTTCGGTAGCTTGCGTAAACGAGCATATCACGACCAAGAAATTTCATCCAGATCCGGCCCAATTACGATCGAAAGTGACCGTGTGACACTGGTATAAGCCTCACCATATCGGCGTTTCCGTCTGATGGCTCACATGCGTGCGCTTCATCTCCACTCGTTTCCGCGTCCGAACTTTCGCTGCTTGTATCCGTGTTCGGCGAGTCGACATCAGTTGGGTCGGGTGACTTGATACACGCACTTTCCACGGACTTGCCAGAACAGTCGGAGTCATCGTTCACAGGAGGATGGCTGCGGTCACAGAGCGTTTCTTCGCTTGCAACTACACTGACTAAATCAGGCGATTGAGCACTTCCATTTTGTAGTGTGGGTAGCGGCGAAGCGTCCAATGAAACTGTCTTCTTCGAACGGTGCTTGGAACGCACAGGAACGTCGTGCGTTGGGTCCAAAATATATAGGTTGTATTTTCGCTTCCGTTCCATGGAAGACCAGAAAACCTTAAGGACCGAAGAGTTATCAATACGATCGTCTCCTCGCAACGTTGTCAGAGAACATCTATCGTTATCACGCTATTCTCCTGCACTGCACTCGTTCTGAACAAAGAGTTGTGGATTGGCTAGACTTGGCCCAGTGTGAGTCTGTAACCTCCATTATAAAAAACGAGTGCAGTATTATATATTTTTATATAAGTACTATTTACCATACTAAATTAAAACTAACCAAATACACGTTTATGATAATTTTTATTACAAATACGTTTGCAAAATGTACGTGCGACACAACGATTTGAAACTGCCTCTCAAACCTTTCCGATACTGTTGCTGTGACGTAGGAGTTGTTGTTGTTTGGAGCACGTGTGGCGCACGTTGGAACGAGTGCTTGGTCTCTGCGTGTACAGCTTGTGCGTTGCTACTAGTTCGGTCGTTCGGTTTGAGACTGAGGAAGAGATAGCACAACATGAGCCATATTTTAGTTAAGTGGGTGTCGTCCTCACTGTGGGATGTGTACAACGTCCGAGCGATTGTGGACACCAGCGTAAGTCTGCAGTTGCTGAAGGACGCAAATGCCATTGTAAATTTACGCGGCACCGTGGTAGCGGTAAATTGGAAGGAGGGCGAGCCGGCGGCGGACGCCGAGTTGCTGGACTTCGGTAAGTAATGCCACTATTCATGAGTTCTCGCTGTAAAGTATTTTCTGTTGCCTAAAGACTGCTTAATGTAGGGTTAGAAAGGACAATGGAGCGCCGGCGAACAAGGCTGGTGCGGTTGGCGAGCACGGCTTCGGACAGTGCCGAGGAGGTGCTTCGAGAGGAGAATGCGCCGAACGAGGTGAGTTCTGTGTTAACTTTAATTGCCGTGCGGGCCAAGCACGACCTGCGCATCGAGTTGAGTTGTGTGTGTGTGTGTGTGTGTGTGTGTGTGTGTCCGTCGAATACAGCGCGAACTGCGCCGTCTGTCAGTCGTGTCCGCAGACAGGCATACACAGCGCTAGTTGAAATGGCTCACACAACTACCTGCGGCTTCTTGTTTGCCTTTTGGTAGAGTTTAGTGCCGGAGTGCCGAATGCACTGCACTCGCATCTCACCGCTTTCAAGGAAACATTTGCTGATACCATGACACTCGTTGTGCCAAACAGTACAGAAAAATGCAGTTGCTAGAAAGACTCCACTATGTTTGAGGGAATGTAAATGTGTTGGTGCACGTCACTAAAAACATTGCGCATTTCTTTCCAAAGTAAATTGCCCCAGTTGATTCAAGTGTTAAGGTGTTTATTGGACAGCAGTATTTAGTTTACAACTGTACTTTAGTGACTTACCAGGGCGAGGGGCTCGTTAAGTCCCCAAGGGCCTTGAAAAAATCTTTTTCCAATTATGGTGAGCGTACTAAATTGGCCTAAATGTTTGTTGTATGAATCAATATTTTCTGCTCTAGTTTCTGTATCACATTTTTATTAAAATATCCTTGTTTCAAATACTTACAAACAGTTCATTGTAAATCGAGACTGAAAAGCTACATATAAAATAACTGTGTGACCTGCCAATGTTACATAATATAGTTAATGTACAGTCACGATCATAAGTTTGGAGACCACGCGATCATGTGGCAGTGTGCATGCGTACGCCATCTAACGGCTCATTGCCTGCTGTCGAGAGTCTCACAGTGCACATGCGCAGCCTTTCTATCTCGCTTTCCTGCTTGCTTGCTTGCTGCACGCTGGCACGTGGGCTGAATCTGGGCATTTGTGGATTTTGCCCCCGGTAGTCTTGCATGATGAAGCAGCGGCGCAGCATCCTCAAATTTCTTGGTCCGATCTCTGAGCTGGTTCCGAACTACATAAAATTGAAACGTTGCAGATTGCTATCGCTGGCATAACTTCACTATGGAAAAAGTGCTAGCCACTCACTTGATGTATTTTCATGTATTTTCATGTTCATGTATTTTAACTGTGCCATGACGTCTTTCTATTAGCGCACAAACACTATCTTTGAACTTACACAGCGAAAGGTATGCAGTGGATTTTGTGTATTGCCAGTTAAGCTTCCGCAAGCATGCCACCACGAGTGCTGGTCAAGGAAAGAGCAAATAGTAGATTTATTTGTCCATGGCCTACTGCAACGCCACATCTGGAATCTGTTAAAGAGACCTCAGAGAGCAACAAGCACATCTCTGAGAGCATGTACAGCCACATATATAAAGCACTCCCTTTACATGAACGATGAAATGTTGCCTGCTTGGCAGGCATCTCGAATCCCGTTGCTAGGAGACATTTCCATTTATTGGGGGTCGATTTGGACCATGGCTTCTGTGCCATCAGCATTACTGGTGGCAGTAATCGCTAATTCCAATAATCAGCCTCCGCGATAGATTGCAGCAAGCAGGCCAGCTGGAAAGAATGGCCGTCTGTGTGCACTGTCATACTCTCGACAGCAGGTGACGAGCCGTTAGACGGTGCGCACTTGCAAACTGCCACACGTTCGCGTGGCCTCTATACTTGTGATCACAACTGTGAGTTTTGTATGAGTTGTAAGGTATTGTAGCTTTGAAAGCTGATAATTCTGCGAAATGAGAGTTCATTTTGCTTTGTTATACGCTCTTCAAACATTTGTATTCACTTCTGTGTTTCCCAGCAGTCATATCCGTTCGTCCCTATAGCCCTGCTGTTCTGGCTGTCGTGCATGCTGAATGTCTGTATATGCAACATATTTTTACTGTTGTTAGTCGCAGGTTTCCACTGTGGTTGTAATTGTGCATGCAAGGCTTTCACAATTGCACATGTAGGTTTCAGATCAAGTAGAGGAGCAGCTTATTGTGTGCTAGTCAATTTTCCATGTGGATGCTGTGGCAGTAGAGGAAGCCATGTACTCAAAAAAAGTTCCCTACTCAGGCTGGTGCTCAGTGTGCCTGCAGTGCCTCACAGCAGGTCAAAGAGCTTGAAAATGAGGTCCGGGAGCTGCGCAAGCGGCTAGAAGTTGCTGAAAACATGCTTGTAAGCAGCCTCCAGCCCTTTTTTCTTCTTTTGTTGATCAAGCTTGAATGGCTATTGGATGGTGCAACTAATTTGTAAACTAGCTTGGCCATCTGTATTTAGGCAGTGCACAGTGTTGCCAAAACTCAGTTTTTTATAAACTTTTCCTTCATGGAACTGCCTGAGGAAATGCAAGAGGTGCCTAACCTTGCATCTAGCAAGGTGGTAAGCTGAACCAGTTCGTACATTGTAAAATGTGTAAACGCCTGCGGAAAACATGAACATTGAGAAGACAGCAATAGGACAAACTCGCATTTACAATTAGAAATTGTTGAACACATCAAACACCAATGCATACCTTCTGGCACCCACCTGGTACATGTGCAAACAGCCGTTGCTAAGAAGGGAAAACATCGCTGAATTTTGACAGGACTTAAAGAAGACTAGACGACCAAAGTGCTGAACTGAACTGATTTTATTTGCCTATATGCGACAGAACACAAGGAAGGCCATCTGGGCTTCGTTGTGTCCTGTTAAAAATTTAGCCGCGTTTTCCCCTTCTTTGCAACCATGAACCAACTAGCCGAATCCTCAACCCCAACACTCTATTGATAATGTTTGTTTGCCTATTGTGGCTCTAAGGAACGTTCACTATTTATTGGAGAGGCACGACGATGTGTCACTGACACGTCTCTTAGGTTTGTTATGTGGAACCCTTCGAAGATTTCTTATTCGTTCCTTATGTTTCCTCGCCCTTGAGTGCCTCGTTGTGAAACATATTTGTGCACCACCTTTCCCATCATAACTCTCAGCACCTACTATGGCCATGTGATGAGTGCATCCGATCGTACAGGCTGGAAAAAACACTGTACATTCAACTTTGTGCCATTAAACTTATGCATATTATTATGTTGAACTAGTTTCTCCCTCTAAGTTGCACTTATGCATGCTTTTAT
>WOVY01002213.1:0-25746 GCA_013436015.1 Rhipicephalus annulatus | reverse complement strand
GGAAAGTATGCATTCACCACCAAAAAGGCATGCAGCCTGGTAAGGTTTTTCTAAGGCGAGAATTTCACTCTCAGGTGACATGAGCTTATACGCAATTTTTGCTTGAGACTTATTCTATTATTAAAAAAATGCCAAACCTCCACCTTTCGATGGACGGTCTAGACGGAAAGATCTGAATCTATTTAATTGAAAAGACTGATGCATTGAAAGCCAAGTTTCTTGCAGTGCAATAATATCTGGAGAAAATTTCGATGCCAAATAATTTAGATCAGTTGCTGCAGAGTGAATTGATCGGCAATTCCAATGAAGAATTTTAAGTGACCCTATTTTTGCTCTAAAATAGCCTCAGCGATGGCCTTGTTTAGAATTTTCTTTCAGAAAATCAGCTTTAGACAGGTTGTTCTTCTGGTACTTCTTGGTTTTTGAATCGACAGGTCGATGCCTTTTTTGTATAAGGGGATCTCGAGCGCTTTAGCGATCGGGATCCATCTCCTTTCGTTCGTCTGAGTCCTCCACTTTCTTGGTAAGCTCGCATTGAGATATGCTACCTTCCTCTACTGAATCTGCAGCTACCATAGGTTGCTGTGGCGTATCGGAGCCATACTTCTTTGAAATTTTAGGGGAGTCACGAATTTGAAGGGCTTCCGTACCTGATGTGGCGTAGCAGAGTCATACTCCTTTGCAAACTCCGAGGAGTCACTAATGTTACGTGGTGCACTGTGGTTGTTTTCCCTTCCGCTGTACCCAACATTTGAGCCATCTGGTTCGATAGAATCTGGGCCAAGGACTCACAAATATTCCCAGCGATGCGCTCCATTGCCTTCTCCACTGCCTTCTCATCGCTTCCGCAATAGGGACAGAGAGAGCTTCTATTGTTGGCATATTACGAGCTGTACACCGGCGTAGCCTTGTGTTCGTGCTTGTATTTCAATTGCTGCTTCCTTCCGTGAACACCGTCTTCGTTCTACTATCTCTAGAATTGCAGTTCACGTACCTTTGCCGAACAACTAGAGCTATCGGCCGCATGAGCTTTGCTACATAGGCAACACTTTTTTTTATCACTCAGACAGTCGCTAGAATTGTGACCTTCCCCGCATACCTTACACCTGACCGCTGACCTACAACCTTTCATTGTGTGACCATAACGCCAGCACTTTATGCATTGGAGTGGACGAGGAGAGAGCGGCTCTACTCTGTAAATAAAAGGCCAAGCCTTAATTTCTGATGGTAGGACTGATCCGCAAAGGTCACAATTACAGACTCAGTTGGTATTTTGTTGTTATCAACCACCCGTCCACACCGATAGACAGAAATAGCACCTGCTGGCGAAAACTCTAGTACTTCGGAGGGTGGCATGTTGGCATCGACGCCACGCACTAGACCTCGGGTACATGCTAAATGAGAAGGTATGAACGCGCTCACCCGCTGGGATGCAAACGTTGAGCACTTTAGCAGATCTAGGACACAGGACTGGTCTGGCGAAAAGCACAGTATGCCTCCTCTGCCGAACTGGCGGACCTCCGTTATAGACTGGTATTGGGCCGTCACTGACCGTAATTCCGCCTGAATGATCTTCGGTTTTTCATCCGAATGATTCCGTCATTGTTCGGGACTAGAGCCATTGGAACCGATGATATTCCGTTGCTCAAAAAAAAGATCCACTGGCACCTCCTTTGGATCCGTAGAAGCAGACCAAGAAAAGTCCCTGGCCCTGGCGAAGATAAGGGCATCTTGTCTTGTCTTAACTGCACAAAAACACTGATGAAACAACTATTGCAGTATAAGAAACGATGGTAGATCAATTAACCAACAACAGCTACTTAATTCTTGGCCACACCCTGAGAGCAAGCTTCACACGCGCTAGGCCCAGTCCTGGAACCAGTCTCAGTGCGTTCACCGTATACGCTTCTTTTTCTTCGTGCATGTACGCAACAACATGAAGAGAAAATAGAGAAAAAAGAAAGGAAAAGAAAATAAAATGAGAAAATTGAGAAATAAATGCAAAAATGAGAAAGTTGTAAGGAATAATGGCAAAATAAAGAAATATAGGGAGAGAAAAGGGTAGAAACAGACAATGGAAAGAAAGACAGAAAGGGGAAGAAATTGAGATGCAGAGATTGACAGGAAGAAAGAAAAGCGGTGAGGAGAAACAAATAAAGAAGATAATAGCTTTAGAAAGAGAAGAGAGAAATCAAGGGAATAAGGACAACTCATTGAAGATTTTATCTTATCGAAAAACTTCAGCAAACCAAAGTACGTATTTTTCATCTAGCTCTTGAATCAGTTGTTTGATTTAGCCTTTTGCTCAATGTCTCTGTTTACCTAATTGAACTGCGAAGTTTCGACACTTCTATATTGCCACGTTCCATTTCCCAAGTTTTTGTTATCGTCCGAAAACACCGCATGATTCTCAGCGCAAACCGCGCCTGCAGTTTTCTAGAAGGTTCCGGACTGTAGTAGATCATTTTGATAAGATCACGCCCACTGTGCGAACGGTACAGATTGTTCTGGCTACCAACCGCCAGCGATAACGCTAGAACATTCGACGGCAAGAGTATAAATGCCGACGCGCTTCGCCGCTTGTCAGTTGTTGATCGAAGGCCGACGCTCCGTTCGCCGCTATCAGTCCGAGACTGCTATCTGTGCGAGACTGCTGCTGTAATTGGACTTTCAGTTTACCGGGCACAGGTTCGCCCAAATAAACAGTTAAATTCCAACACGAAGTCTCCTGTCTTCAGCCACGTCACGACCCCGTGACATCTGGTGGAGGTGCTGCTTCGTTCATGTACTGGACGCCCCCGTCAAGCCGTGAACCCAGCCCACGTCGCGGAGAAGACACCGACGCCAACCAGGAGCAGCGAACAAGCCGCCGACAGCAAGGGCTACCACCGGGTACGGGCTTCTACCAGACAAGGCGCGGAAGACGAAGGCCATGACCGCGACTGCAGCGACCATGACAACCGCAGCGTCCCAGCCCACGATGTCATGCATCAACCCAGGGAACCACCAATTTTCCATGGGTCATCGTTCGAAGACCCGGAGTCCTGGCTGGAGACATACGACCGTGTGGCCGCCCTCAACCACTGGGATCATGACGAAAAAGCTGCGTCGTGTGTTCTTCTATTTGGAAGACACCGCAAGGACTTGGCTTGAAAATCGGGAGTCCACGCTCCGAACGTGGGATGTTTTCTGCGGCGCATTCCTGCAAACGTTCGCGAGCGTCGCTCGCAAAGAGAGGGCCGCTGCTTTATTAGAGACTCGGGTTCAGCTACCAAATGAAAATGTCGCCATTTTCACAGAAGAAATGACCAACTATTCCGTCACGCTGACCCAGACATGCCTGAGGAGAAAAAAGTTCGTTTCCTCATGCGAGGGGTCAACAGGAGCTCTTCGCGGGACTGATGAGAACCCGCCGAAAACCCGTCCAAGAATTTGTAGCCGAAGCGACCACTATCGAAAAGACCCTGGACATGCGCACCAGACAGTATAATCGTCGCCTGACTGCAGACTGCGCTGCTGCTCAAGCCAGTAACTCCGGAGACCTGCGTGAAACGATCCGAGCGATTCGTGCGGGAAGAGCTGCGCAAGCTGTTGCCTTCGGCGCAGCCTCAAGTGGATTCAATCGCCGACATTGTGCGAGAAGAAGTTCGGCAATCGCTTCAATTCCCACACACCGCTGCCCGAGCCGAAGCTATGAGCTACGCGCGCTGCACTGCGCCACAACGCTCCTCCCCGTCCACGCCAAAACGCCGCCCCGTCCACTTCCGTCGACAGACACCACCGCCGCACACACACCCCCACCGATCATACCGTTCGCCAGCGGCCCAGCGCAGTGCACCGAGGAAGAACTGACGTCTGGCGCACCCCTGACCATCGCCCGCTCTGCTACCACTGCGGCGAGGCCGGACACACATACCGCCGTTGCCAAGTACGACAGATGGGACTGCGTGGCTTCGCCGTCAATGCACCGCGTCCACAGCCAGGAGAACGACCACGTGACATCGCCGACTACCTGACAGGAACTCGGTGGACACCACGAAGCCCTTCGCGTTCGCCGTCGCCCAGCCGCCGCACGTCACCGCACCACCGGCAGTACTCTGGCCCAACGCGGGGCCGGTCTCCTAGCCCGTATCCGGGGGAAACTAAGGGCAGCAACCGGTGGAGGTGCGGTTGCTGTGCGACGAACTACGAAGATCCTCCGACGACGACGACGCCGCGACGGAGCTTTCCGAACACAACGCCAACCAGGCAAAGCCCTGACGGCGAAAGCTCAACCGAAGGTGGCCTGACGACGCAACATGGAAGCAGCGGAACAAGCCGACGCAGCCGTGACCCGACGCCACGCCCTAACTGTAATGCGAGACGGCGAACTAGCGACCTCGACGTTCTTAATCGACGGCCACAGTGCTGACCGCTCCCGCTCTCGTCCTACTGAGCCGACTATTCTGTCATCAGTGGGTCGTGTTCGCCGCGAAGTTAAAAGGAAATTTAGGACAGCTTGGAAAGGCCCCCTGAAATCCGCACAGCCGGAGGTCATCTTTGTTAACGGCCTGCAGGGACTCTGCACAGCGAGAGAGTCACCATTTAACGGCCGTCTTTATCCTACAGACTTCGTAGTCCTACAGCGTTGCTCAGAGGGAATGTCACTCCTTTGGCATGGACTTCTTATGCCTCCATGGTGCTTTCATCAACCTAAAAACAAAAGTCGATAACGTTATCCACAGAAGAAGCACTACCGCCGCGCACGCCGTCAGGACACCATGCCTTGAATGTGCTGGAAGAAAAGTCACCATTCCGCCCGCTCAAGCGTCATTATTTCAGTCGGCGCTCCTAAATCACCTGACTTGGAAGGCGTCGTTGAAGGCAGTCAGCATCTGTTGGTCACCCGAAATATTTGCGTCGCAAGAGGAATTGCAGAGCTGCGGGGAGGGCAAAGCAACGGTTTGCTCACGAATTTCAGCAATGAGTACAAACATGAACAAAGGAACAAGGAACACGTCGCATACATCAAGAAAAAGTGAAGAAATTGTCGCCACCAGTGCTTTCGCCTCGAGATCTGCGGAACCTGCTCAGAGGAACCAAGCCCCTCCATAGCTTTCGACGTCAATCCCAGACTTCCGAACGATAAGCAAGAACAGCTCAAGGCCCGCTGCTCCTGCAATACGAAGATTGCTTTTCGTCGTCATCGAAAATTCGGCAGACCCCAATCACGAAAACATCGCATCATAACCGGAAGAAAATGCCAGACCACTCCGTCAGAGTCCGTACAGGGTTTCGACGCGAGAACGTGAGGCCATATGACGAGACAAGTTGATGAAATGCTGCGGATGACATTATCCAGACCGTCAAGAGTCCATGGGCATCCCCGTGGTGTTAGTGAAGAAAAAGGATGGGAACCACTACGTTTCTGTCGTCCGATTATCGCCGCCTACTGAACAAAATCACAAGAAAGGACGTGTATCCCCCTCCCACGAATAGACGACGCACTTGATCGGCTCCATAACGCCAAGTAACTTTTCGTCAATGGACCTCAGACGGGCTATTGGCAAATCGAAGTCGACGAAAGAGACCGAGGAGAAGACGGCGTTTATAACACCGGAACGGCCTCTTCGAGTTTAAGGTGAGCCCCCTTCGGCCTTTGCTCAGCGCTGCAACGTTTTCAAGCGTTATGCGAATACCAGTACTGGCAGGATGAAGTGGCAGCAACTTGCCTTGTGTACATTTACGACGTCGTCGTGTTTTCCTCGATTTTCGACAGCATCTTCGGCGCTTGAAGCTGTACTTCAAGCCACTCAAGCTTTACGGACTCACCTGAGCCAGAAAAGTGCAGAGTTGCGTATGAGGAGCCTTGTTCTGGGGCACGTTATCAGCAAGTCTGGATTCGTCCCGATCCGACGGAAACAGCCGCCATCGGCCGCACTGTTCCCAAACCGCCCTGCTGACAAGAAAGCCGTGCGCCCGATTTCTGGGCCTGTGTGCCTATTATAGGCGGTTCGTGAAAACTCGCCCGCATCGCCGATCCTCTCACTAACCTACCAGGCCGACGTGGAGTTCAAGTGGAGACGCCACAGGAACACGCTTCCAGGATCTTAAACATCGCCTCCAGACGCCTCCGTTACTTGCCCATTTCGACGATTCGCCGAGACAGAAATACATACTGACGCAAGCAGCGTAGGTCTTGGCGCCGTTCTTGTGCAGAGGGCTGACGGACTTGAAAGGGTTATTAGTTACGCCAGCCGATCGCTATCCAAAGCAGAAGCAAATTATTCCACACAGAAAAG
This sequence comes from Rhipicephalus annulatus, assembly GCA_013436015.1. Lineage (NCBI taxonomy): Eukaryota > Metazoa > Arthropoda > Arachnida > Ixodida > Ixodidae > Rhipicephalus > Rhipicephalus annulatus. The sequence continues at coordinate 19,465 of WOVY01002213.1, read as the reverse complement.
GAGTGCCTCGCCATCATCTGGGCTACGTCGAAATTTCGCCCCTACCTCTACGGCAGGCCCTTCAAAGTTGTGAGCGACCACCACGCATTGTGTTGGCTAAGCCACCTTGAAGGACCCCTCAGGTCGCCTCGCACGATGGAGCCTGAGACTTCAAGAATATGACATTACTGTCATTTACAAGTCCGGCAAAAAACACTCCGACGCCGACTGTCTCTCTCGTGCGTCTGTCGACCAACCGCTACCCGACGACCCGGATGACGACTACTTCTTAGGAACGATAACTACCGACGACTTCGCTGAACGACAGAGGGCCGACCCGGAACTTAAGGCCCTAATAGAATACCTCGAAGGCCGGACCGCCCGAAGTCCCGAAGGTATTCAAGCGCGCACTTGCGTCGTTCTTTCTACGAAACGGTCTTCTACAAAAGAAAAACTTTTCACCGCTTCGTGCTAAGTACCTTCTTGTGGTGCCTTCAGCTCTGCGACCAGACCTCGTGCAAGCCCTTCACGACGATCCGACGGCCAGGGCACCTCGGTGTTTCTCGCACGCTCGCGAGGATACAAGAAAGATACTACTGACCACGTCTTACCACCGACGTCACTCGTTATGTGAGAAACCTGCCGGGACTGTCAGCGACGCAAGACACCGCCGACAAGGCCAGCGGGACTTCTGCAGCCAATTGATCCACCTTGCCGACCTTTCCAGCAGATTGGTATGGACCTACTGGGGCCGTTCCCGACGTCGGCTTTCGGAAACAAGTGGATCGTGGTAGCTACCGACTACCTCAACCCGCTACGGCCGAGACAAAAGCCCTGCCAAAAGGCAGTGCATCCGAGGTAGCTAAATTCTTCGTCGAAAATATCGTCCTACGTCATGGCGCCCCAGAGGTATTTATCACCGACAGAGGAACGGCATTCACTGCCGACTTAAACTCAAGCATCTTGGCATACAGCCAAACAAACCACCGCCGGACGACAGCGTACCACCCACAGACCAACGGCCTCACCGAGCGGCTTAACAAGACGATCGCCGACATGCCTGTAAATGTACGTCGATGTCGAACACAAGACGTGGGACACCATTCTTCCGTATGTGTCCTTCGCATACAACACGGCGGTGCAGGAGACGACGCAGATATCTCCATACAAATTGGTCTACGGAAGGAGCCCGGCAACGACGCTCGATGCCATGTTACCCAACGTCACCGACGAAGAAAACCTCGATGTGAGCGAGTACCTTCAACGCGCCGAAGAAGCCCGACAACTTGCGCGTCTCCGTATCAAGAATCAACAGACGACCGACAGCCACCGTTACAACCTTCGACGACGATTCGTGGAATACCAGCCCGGTGAACGTGTTTGGGTGTGGACGCCGATACGCCGACGTGGACTAAGTGAAAAGCTTCTGCGACGGTATTTCGGACCGTACAGGGTGGTTCGACGGCTCGGCCCACTTGATTACGAGGTTGTTCCCGACGGCATCACGAACTCTCAACGACGCCGATTGCGACCTGAAGTCGTCCATGTCGCGCGCCTCAAGCCGTTTCATGCGTGTTAACAAACTGAACTAGTGTTTTTTGTATTATTGTTGTATCGTAATTTATTCTATGTACTTTCTTGCCATTATTATTGTACTTTCATATTTAGTTAAAGCATCGGGACGATGCCTTTTTTCAGAGGGGGACAATGCCACGTTCCATTTCCCAAGTTTTTGTTATCGTCCGAAAACACCGCATGATTCTCAGCGCAAACCGCGCCTGCAGTTTTCTAGAAGGTTCCGGACTGTAGTAGATCATTTTGATAAGATCACGCCCACTGTGCGAACGGTACAGATTGTTCTGGAAGCTACGCCACCGCCAGCGATAACGCTAGAAACATTCGACGGCAAGAGTATAAATGCCGACGCGCTTCGCACGCTTGTCAGTTGTTGATCGAAGGCCGACGCTCCGTTCGCCGCCTATCAGTCCGAGACTGCTATCTGTGCGAGACTGCTGCTGTAATTGGACTTTCAGTTTACCGGGCACAGGTTCGCCCAAATAAACAGTTAAATTCCAACACGAAGTCTCCTGTCTTCAGCCACGTCACGACCCCGTGACAATATGCAATCACCCAATCGCTGTCACCAAGGTATCTCCCAAATAACTACCCTTCATCAACACTAGACCCTGTCGCTAATTGCTACAGCAATGCCAACTGGAGTACGCTTATGGAAAATGATGAGCTAGAAATTGTGGTGACGTCTATAAATAGCGCAGTCCCACCCGAAAAAATTTGAGCAGATAAGGAAGTTCAGAGGTCTTACGCAATGCATTTACGTACAAATGCTGACATCCAGACATCAATATAAGAGCAAGAGACATACAGAATGAACACTGTTACAACGTTTCTAGTTCAGCCAACTACCGTATTTACTCGCGTAATGAACCCGCTCGCATATTGAAACCCCCCCCACCTTGGTCCTTGAAAAAAGAAAAGAAAAAAACGTTGACCTATCTGTATATTTTGGTATGATAGCCAGTGCTGTTAGCAATCGAAACAATGTTAATTCAAACCAATATATCGCAATGCAACAGCGCAATAAAAGTCAAAAAGTTTTGCTATCATGCCAAACATGTCGCTAATCAGCGTGAGCGCGGACGACGTAAGTAAAAAAACTTGAAATTCGCGCCTTTTATGGCAAAGCGCCATCTGTCAAATGCAGGAAAAAACCTTTTGCTGATAGCGTCACGAAAGCACAGTGGCACAAAAACAAAGGGCATGGCCTCCAAAAGGACTGGCGCATGGCAACCACACCACACCGCGTGGATGGCGCCTTGTTGCACCTGCAATAATGTCTACCGCAACGTTTGTCCATCGCCATCCAACGCTGCGTTTCTGTGTTCTGTTGTTTGGTTTGTCGTTGTGAAATTAGGACACCTGCCGCGCCAGGCGCGTTCGGCGCCGATACGCAAGCTAACAGGTTACTAACAGCACGCGCAGGAGCATTGGAACCGAGCGGCTGGCCGACACTCGGCATCGATCCTTGCGTTTTCGTTACGAAAGAAAACACACAAAAAATGTTTTGTTGCGCATTTCGGGGCCAGAAACAAGCAAAGCCGTTGCGCGAAATTTTCGCTGTAATAATTTTCGTGACATCTTTTTCCCGCGTAATGCCCCCCCCCCCCCCCCCCCCCCCCCAATTGGTGTATACTTTTTCTGAAAAAAAAAGTTGGGTTCATTACGCGGGTAAACACGTCATTCTGATTGCATTCCTGAAACAAAGACTGCCGAAAAACAGAGGCTACCCCAAGTTTTTCTTACGAAGCTTGCAATAGCCCGCCCACACTGCCATGAACTATGGAGCACGCTTGAATGATTAAAAAAAAACAGCGCTGGCCCCGTATTCATTTTTTAATGCTGGCACACTTATCCACTACATCAACAACGGCCCTTGATTTTTTTTTCAGAATATAGAAAATCCGGGGAGATGCCACAATGAGAAAATGCATTAATAGTTTTATTCCTAAAGTCTGGTAAAGCCCCTACGTCTCTCATTAGCTATAGGACCAAGGCTCTGCCAAATCACTCGCGAAATTGTACGAAATCATGATAAACGTGAGGTTGTCTTTTATACTTGAATCAAGGTACCCAGCTCAGTCTTGCAGCTCTGTCTGCAGTTTCCATTGTTTTAGAGATGGCCTATGATACCACATGGAGATATTCAATTGAAAGAGACCTTGCTTTCTTGGGAGTTTGGCGTAAAATGCCAGACTGGTCGGGCCAATTTGATAAGTAATCAAACGTTTCAGCTACGTCTTGGTACAATACTCTTCAGTCATTTGTCCAGGAAAATGCAGTGCCACAAGGATGCATCCTTTTTCGCAACTCTCGTCATAATAAAATAAAGTCTTTAACAAAGTCATACTGCCAACAGTTTGTACTTCACGTATCTAGATGACCTACAAATAGCCTGTCGTGCCTCGATTCTATCAACCTGCGAGAGGCAACTTCAAATCCCAGTGAACAAATTGACACAATTGCACTGATCAAAATGGTTTCTGCTTTTCTACACTAAAGTGTGTGGCTGTGCTGCGTACGCAAAAAAAATGGGGCATTGCCTGATCCAGTCCTGTGAATGAACAACACCCCCAACGCCAGTAAAACGAGAACAGAAATATTCAGACCAAACAAAAATTAGCCCTCCAAGCCCACATTCGTAGGTCACTACAGGTGTAGTGAACATTATGCACATGTAGTTCTGTGCGGGCAGCATTGAATGTACACATGATGTTGAAACTCGCGGGACAGTGCACATCACAGTTGTGTACAGGGTTCGTGCTTTGAAGAAATAGCGCTTCTGATTTTTAATGAAGAAACACTGCTGCAACAGGACGGAGAGAGGAGAGGACACAAGCTGTCTGTGTCCACAAGTTGTCTGTATGTGGTGGCCTGTTGCACGTTCCATATATACAAAAAAACAGTATAAGCAAACATAGGGGAACAAAATATCCCTCTAACAATGCTCACTTGCACTTTTGACACATACATTATTTCATGTTTGCGAAGCTATATTGAAGCTACTGCGCAAAGGCAGCTTCATTAGTATTCGAATTCTTGCAAGTGCAAGCTAACACTACCGAGCACTTCGACCAGTTGTCCCCAAGCAATCGCCCGAAGCAATTTCTCGCGCAGATTGATGTACACTGGAATTTCGTGAAACGATACTTCAGGTTCACGGAATATAAATACTGTTTATTATGTGTTCACAGTGGTCCTACTCATTAGTCCTAATTGGTGATAAATGTTGGACAGCAGACTCAAGAGGAGGAGGAGGGGAGGTGGCGTGTGACGCCGGCCTTCGGGTCCAAACGATCGCCCCTACCGCCACTCCCCTTTGGATCGTCACAGCATCTAACAGGCTTAATGCAATTAAAATAAAATTAATATAACTTGCACAAAACTTCTTTTGCTTTGAAAGAAAAAAGTGAAAAAATTCCTACCATTCAGCACCACCTCAGTCACGGGAACGTGCCCAGAGAGGATTTATTGTTTTTGTCATTTTTATGATTTAAATGTTTCTGTCACTTCTTGGCTGACACCGCCTCCGAGACAGTAACAAGTGACAGTAATAAGGCAGCAACAACACTTGAAAAACACAAATTGGTTTACGCGGAGAATACCAACAAAATTCGGCTGTGCCGCAATGCAGTTTTTTTTTTTCTTCTGAAAGAATGGCTTCACAGCACGTGGATTCATACTGCAACGAAGCCACTTTTACAGAAAGCGGCGTTGCACGCGTTGAAGTTATGCGTCAACATTCATTGGTTTCGAATACTCCCAACGTTTCGGAACGGAAATTGCATTAGTGAAGAGTAACTTCAAATGCAGTAGTATTTTAATGGAAAATTTCGAAATGCTGCAATACACGCTCGTGCCTTTTTTTTACCTTTCTTTCTTTACAATGAGAGGCTGAAAGGCCAGCTGTAATCGAGAAGCAACACAAAATGAAAAGTAGTGATTTTCTTTATCGAAACTTCACTTAAATTGGAGTCACGAATTGGTGGTGGCACACACACATTACTCGTGAACGCATTCCTATCAGTTCGCAAAGTTTTCTTTCTTCGATTATTATTATATTATTATTATTATTATTATTATTATTATTCAAGTAAAACGCCATTTTTGTTCTAAATTTTTAAGTTTTACGCTCAACCACAAGCTACACACGAGTTACACACGAGTTAACTCGAGGTTTTCCTAATGGAAGCCACCTTGCTCAATAATATAGCAAGAACTAAATTGTCACCCCAGACAACGCAACAAGTAAAACAATTTTGGCGTTTCGGCTATATCCTGACCGGAGCCCTGTTCAGAGTTCACTGCGAAGATTTGGAACCATCGCTGAACAAGGCTCCCGACAAGGCCGAAACGTTGTTTTTTTTTTTTTTGCTCACCTTGAAGGGTGGGCGCCTTTCATAATTTTTTTTAAACGGACGATTTGGAATAAAAAAATGCGTTTTAAAAATCGTAATCACGTCGCCGCGAGCAGCCGCTGCTCCTCCATGGGGCTAAAATATCACGTCAAAGCCATACGTGCGCTTATTTAGAACAAAAGGATGAGTTTATGCTAACTATATATACGCAGCCGGCAAATGCTTTGAATGCCAACTGCCCTACCCACAGAAAAGTCACATACAGACAGTCTACCAGAATGACACAGTGCCTAAGACTGCAAATGGTGCTTAAGTCTTTCCGAAACTCTCTTTGCGAACGGGGCACGCGGAAAGTGACTACTATAGCTATCAAAGCCGGCCGGTTGCCCTGAAGTGTGGGAGGAGGGTCTTAGTTCCCCTCCTCCCCTGAAGTCCCGATGAAGGTTGATGTTTTTTATCAAAAAATAAATTTATAAAAAGCTATTTTTCTGCAACATTCTAGGCCTTCAGCAAGCAACCCCGTTCCCTGAAAAAGATTGCTGGCTGCGAGTCTATAGTAGAGGCTTAATGCTCTTTGGACTCAATGCTCTTTGGGACGAAAAAGTTATGTGTAATTAATTAAAATTTTAGGTTTGTACGAAGCCTCGATTTCACCTATAAATAAAAGTCTATGACAAAACTTAGCCGCTATTTATAACCGCCTGGATTCATAAAAAGTGACTGCAGCACATGGAATAAATACTGTTAAATATGCTTATCAAGCTAGCCCACTAACCCTGAAAAAAAAATCCTTCCTCCACGCCATCACATGTAGATGACTACTAGTTCGTAAAAATTACACAATAAGCAGTCAAGACAACGCGCAACAAATGCAGTTAGTAAGTCTGAAAATAAACAGCCGAGCAGTTCGAGGTCAGAGCTAACCATAACATTCGCCTTAACTCGGGGTTCGCGGAGTTTAGTACTCGACTTACATTCGGGCACGCGAAATGGAGGCAAGACCAGAGCAGCCTTCGCAAGGCACATCTACGAATGGTTCATATTTAGAAGCGCGAAAACTGCTAGCGCGAGTCACCGCGGCATTCAAGATGGCGGACGCCAATTGTACCACGTCTGCTTTCAGTTTTTCGCATTATAGCAAAACACGAGAGAATTTTCGCATTATGGCAAACATGAGCAAACGCAAACTTGTACCCCTGCATTTCTTTCCACAACTTGATGTTTCTTTTTTTGTCGCTATATTCAAAAAACAATAAATGCCGCAGAGCCTGGTCTTCTGCTCGGAAGCGCGCAACACGCGTCGGCCAAAATCGTCTGTTCCATGACCGTTCAGGCGCGCCACGTCTGGCAACCTCCGACACTGTAGCAGCTTTAAAAAACTAATCAATTCACGCGCAGATTACCTGCAAAATGTGGCTGCGCCACAGCGCGATTTCTTTTTTCTGAAAGAATGGCTTACAGCACGCACAATTACGTTGCAGCAGCCAAGCCACTTTTTCGTAGCTACGTTAGCGCTGAAATTTGCTTATTTGTTTGTTTCGAATACTACCGAAGTTTCGGGAACAAACATTACAATGGTGCAGAAGTGTTAATTTCTAATACAGTAATAGTTTATCGAAATTTCGAAACGCTCAAATATTCGCTTATGCATATTTTTTTTCGTTACAATAATACAACGATGAAAAGGCCAACTGTAGTCACGAAGAAGCACACTACATTTAAAGTAGAAAGTTATTTTGAGGGCGAAGCTCCCAAAACCGTTGGTTTGCCCCGTCTCTTGTATATGTCTCGTGGTACGTTACCGCCTATAGCTATATGACTCACCCAACAGACAGACAGACGAAAAGACAGACGAGCAGACGGACGCTTCGTCATACACTCCGTGAAACTGAAGTTTTTGTCCTAACTCTTAGAAACGGCGCTTAGCTGTGGGGTCATGAATTGGCGTCGGAAGCACACCCACATTACTCCGGGACGCATTCCTAAACCTAACCAGAAAATCTGCAAAAAAAAAAACCGACTAGTGGATGTCTCTGCTAAGTAGTAAAATTGCCTACACAGTAAGCACTCATGAACACGCGACACAGGTGCAACTAGCAATTAAGTCAGCTATGTAAATGGGAAAATGTCTCTTGCTCACCTTCGATGCGTGGATGATCGCAGAGCTCCCGTCCGCGGCGTAGGATACACGAGTCATGTCTACTCAACAAGCACACACCCGCGAGAAAAGATTCACAAAACGCGCACAACGTAAAAAGTGTCCCGTCACTGGAAGCAAAAAAAAAATGCGTATGAAAAACCTTGCATTGGTTGCAAATCGACGTGAAGCTTCCTTTTGAAGAACGTCGACAACGTTGACGTAAGACCAGTCCGTACGGCCTCTTAAGACCACGACCTCCCAACGACGAACGCGACCAATCCCTGCGCGGAGTTCCAGACGAGATCTCGGAACAAAGAAATCAATCGAAGCTCAGCATTTCGGCAAAAAGCGGACTCACCTAGAGAACGTCCTTTAGCTGGTGCGACCTCCAAGGTCAGAACCACAACCTGCGCAAGTACCTATAACCCCAAACCTCAGAACAATAGATCCAAGGATAACGGTCAGCGCTAGAGTGTACTAGAATGGGGGAGTGGGTCCACTGAAGGCTCCACGCTGAGGCGTTTTTTTTCGGAAAATCCAGGTGGCGCTACCATCGCCTTCACCTGAAGACTTAGCCGTGGTTGCCATGGTTACAAGTCCCCTTTGCCACGCGGTTCGCGACGGGTGGGTAGTCTGATAGTTCGCGCGGTTCGCGTGCTGCTCGCGCGTCTGGCGCAGTCCTCGCAGCGTTGTTGCTTCGTTCGTGCGTGCGTGGCCGTGAACGGCGTCGCACCGTGCTTCCGCGCCAGTTCAACAAAATCTAAATGTTTATATTGCGAAACGCCCTGCTCGTATAGGTAGTCACGCACGCAAGTACCGTGATTTCCACGGTAATGTTTACAATCAAGAGCGTAAGTTGAATTTGGCTTTTGCGAAAACGTACGCATCGAAAGTGTAATATGAGCATTAACTGCGATGCTTTTAAAAATGTCAATATAACTGGGATATATAAGTAAGTTTGCGTTTGGTGCAAATTTAGACTCACGGCAGCAAATTGAATATGATGCAAGACTAAAGTTACCAGCTGTTATCCACGAGAATTAAAGCTAAAGTATGCGAACCCTTCTGCAAATTTGCAGCTATTCGTTAGGGACGCGTGATATTATTGAAAAACTGAACCAGTCCTGTTGCGATTACGTGAGGGTGTTGGCAAAGGAAGTTTAGTCACATCGGACGGCAACTGTGCTATTCGTAGGAAATGACTTATAGGGGCGGACGCACGTCCGTCGCGGTGGTTTTATGATGAGTTTTTGTTCGGCATCTAGTGCTGGTATACGTTGTAGGTATTAATGAAATATGTTATATTTTACCTTTTCTCTTCGTGCCTGCGGTACGTGTCCATGCAAACATTTGTTCGAAACATGAACGTGTTTTCACCTATAGATAGGAAGTCTGAAAGACACCAATAAAGAAGTGATATGCGCAAAATATTTTATTTTAAATTGACTGCGCAAGCTTTTCGCATAAATATAAAAACAAAATAAATATCATCGAAAGACTTCGACACCGTCGCTCAAGGAACGTCAGGCTCTATGTTGTCCTGCTAAGCTTTAAGTGTTTTGCTCTCGCTCGTTTCGAAGCGTTTCCCTGTTCATTCCCTTCACTAAGAAGTGAAGGCGAGTGAGCACGTAGAACGAAACGAGCTTTGTGCTCACTGCATCTTTGTGGTCTGGACAGCCGACCGCTTTCGAGTTCAGAAAATTAGTTTTCACCAATGAAAGGATGTCAGAGATGCTATCTGTGTGCAACATGGAAACACTGAAACATTCAGTAAACAAGTTTTCAAGTGAGGCAATGAAATCATACAGCTGTCGTGAGGGGTACAGAAGTCCACCCCAGTCGCATTGCTCCGTGAATTGCGAAGGGAGCTGTTCAGCAACCGCGACAGCTTTCTCAAACAGAAGCACTTCTTTGCATTGTACGCATGCCAACTTCAATACACACTTTCTGGCCACGTACCCTGGCTGTGTAGTAAATGAGTCTCGAGTCACTCTTCTCCAAAGTCACATCGATGTGGTCAGCAAACTTTTCTGGCATCGTGGCAATCGTGCTTTCGACCTCGCCAAGTTTTCCCTGTGATATAAGATCATCAATTTTTTTGTGCGTGACCTTTAGACCCTGTCTGTCATGCACAGTGACAAGAGCGTTTATCATGTCAGGGTTTGCGTTTGCGCTGTCCACACTGTGCGCCAAGTTATAAAAGGACAAGCAGTTGACGGTTATTAGAAACTCATCCGGAGAGGGGTGCGCGTTGCAGCCACTTGACTGGCGAACGATGCCGAAGAAATGTTCCACGGGATCGGTGCTAAGTCGAGATGTCATGAGATATTTGAATCCAACGCTCTCTGTCAGGTACTTCAGCAATGAAAGGGTATTTGCTATAGTGACCCTAAAACCTATGGCAGTGGACTCGCTGAGAAGTGCCGCTTGTTGTCACTGAATGATTCCCAGTCATTCAGGAAGTCCAGAAAATTGGACAGGAATGCCGCGTCTGTAGAAGCTGGTCTCAGCGCTTCGGCCCGAAACCTGGAAGTCATCACGGTGATCAGTCGTTGGATCTTCCTGCAAAATAAACAAAAAGAATGTATGTCAGAAGAGCGCTCATCATGCGTTTGAGATGTTTACGATTACACTTAATTCATTTGGAACGTAGGCGCAACTCACGAGAAGAACAGCTGAGTTGCCTCGATGCTGCCACACCTTCTCTCGATGTCCTCCTTGTAGAAGGCCAGGCCCCGTAGGACATATGGACCGAATAGTTGGAAGGCGAAAGGGGTTCTCATCTTCTCAAATGAGTTTGGTTCCAGATGCGTCTCGGTCAAATTGGGCATAACTTTCAGTGTCCTAACACTTCTGTCTAGAAGGTACGCCTCCCGAACCGGATGCACAGACACCTAGAAATATAGGTTGAGGTAATGCAATGTATGCAAAAAACACAATCTTTGTAAAATGTCAACCATGAATCTATACGTACCAATCCGTCTGGTGTTGCAAAGCCTTTCTGGAGAAGACCATTCCTGAGGCATTTTAGCAGATGCGGGAAATCGGAGATAAAGTGCAATTTCCTCATCTCGTCGACAGGATGCTGTATGGCGCCATTTATTTTCTTCGATGACGCCGACACCCCCGCTAGCTTCCACATTTTTCGATTCCAGGGGGCTCCGTCACAAGTGATGTGGTCGACGAACAAGCCCGCCTGTTCCACGAGGATGATAGCTTCCATGAGAATTTTCAATAAAATGTCTCCTCTCACATTTCCTTTTGTCGCAAAAACGCCCACAATTTGGCTCCATTTTCCAGCGAAAGGCACAAACATGATGACCATGCCGTGATCACATTGCTGGTACTTGTCTTCGGGCTTCGTAAATTCTCCAAGGTCCACGAAGCCTTGAATCTGGCCAGACGCCGTCACATTGAAATGTTCTGACAATTTCATTTCGTCCACCAATAGTCCGCCGTGTCTTTCGAGGTCTGACATGCTCGCGGTTTTTTTCTTTAGAGTGTTCATTACTGCTTGATTAAAACCGAAGGCCGACTCGTATGACCTCAAGTATCTTTTCAAAGTAGTGTTGCTGGGCATCATGAGAATTTCGTTCTTTCTGATGTGCTGATAAAGCCGGGGACTCTTTAGTTTCATGAGTAAACACTCGAGGATCCACTCCTGATTGTAGCGCATGCCCTGCTTGCTGGTTTGTTTGGCAGCTTGAAAGCAAGCGCGAACACTTGCCTGCTGCTTCGCGGTAGTGACGATATTTTATCCTCTAGTATTTTATCCGCGACATTCGCATTGTTTTGCCCTCATCTCTTCGAGACGACCAGCAATGTCCAACAGCCTTGTCGCCATCCGCTTGTTTCTCTGACTCAGGACCCGCAGTTTGGTGGAGACTGAGTTTCTTCGCTCTTTTCGTTTTAGGTAGCTTTTTCTGGTGAGTATTACTTTCCTCACGTACTTGCATGAAATGCATGAAGAACCTGGAAGTATACGAGAAAAAAATTATGAAGAGCTTCCAGTTTTTTACCATGCATGTTTGAAACGCAATTTATGCACTTTCACTTTCTGTAGGCAAACTATTCTTTCGTAAATGTTAATGAGTACTACAAAATTAGGGGCCACACAAATGTTCTAGCATTAAACAGGTTACTGATTGATTAATTGTACAATTACAAGTGACGTCTCAATAAACGTTTGCCGCACTCACCTTGTTGTTTAACCGCTCCTTTGCACGTGACACTGAAGACAAGGCCGTCGGAATGAGAGATTTGCTGCTCCAGTTTCTTCGTAAGAACGTCATAGGTGAAGTCCTTCGCCCTACCTGCTCCTCTGCAAGGGTGAAGAGATTCTGCGCAGTCCAGGACTTGTTTGGCATCTTCAAGGTTATAGGCGACCTTTTCGGAGATCAGCGTCTTCCGAACATATGTCCGACAAATCACTTCACTCCGGTCGGTACCGTAATTCATGAGCACAGTCTTTTCGATGCTTACGAGTTCACGACTTAGGGAGGCCGAAACATAAGCAATTCCGTCATAATGACGAAACTTGTGCATTGCCCAGTGGTCGTTTGGCCGGACAACGTCTTCAAGTTCAAATGCGTTGTCGCTTTGCCTCGCACTTTCGCAATCTTCAAATCTCAGTTGCGGCTCAACTGATTGCAGCGCAGTTCTTTTTGACGGCTGGTCTTCACAGGTTGGTGGTGAAGCCGCTCTCTTCTTCGTTGACTGCTCCGGTGTGGGCTGCTCGTCAGGACACTTCAGGAGATGAGGTATAATTATGGGTACAGCATCACTGCGAAGTTCCGGCTTTCCCCGCTCTATATATACTTCTCGGCCTTCGATAATATGTACATATTGCCTTAGTATGTATTTTTGCTCGAAGTGCAGCTCGCAAATGGCATCGGTGACTTGCAAGGGCCGATCAGCGCGGTTGAGATTCTGGTCCCATAGCCGGCGTCTTTCTTCGTCTTGAGGTACTCCAAAGAGTGAGAGCTTGGGCTGGTTTTTAACTCTGCTGTATCCGGTTTGGCAGCCTACGACACAACAGTAATTTCTACGCCTAGACGTGCTCATCCTCTAATCTTTTGAAGCAGCTTGGAACGCTCCGTTATGCAACCAGCAGACACATATCTGCGCACGCAAACGTGCCGTCTGCCGCGTATTCTTTGTCCAGACGGCTTTGCTCAAAGGGAAATACAAACCTACGCGTTCACGAAAAAAAGCATACATTTTATTTCATGTCACTTGTTTTTGTCTCTAATAATGTGTAAAAAAAGAACCAGGAGACAAATTGTGAAAACAGCGCACGAACGACGGTGCATCGAACAGACGACGGCGCGTCGAGCAGACGACAACATCGAGCGCTCAGCGTCCCCGCCAGCGCGTCGTGCGGCCCGAACCGCCGCACGACTCGCACGCTCCCGCCGAAACTGACGTCACTTCAGGAGAAGGCTACTGCAGCGCCACCAAATTTTCCGCCGTTTTTGCTTCACCCGCACCGCTTGCCGCCGGCCACAGTGGACCCACTCCCCCATTCTAGTACACTCTAGTCAGCGCAATCTGAACTCACCGACGATACGTCCTTCCTTGGCCGAGTCTCCAGGGAAAAGAAGGTTTCCGGCCCGTCGCGCCTTTTTTATACCTTCTGCGTGACGTCACGATTTGTCCCTATGGAAATACTGATAGCTACCCGAGCTTCAGCACTCTGGAGGCGCGGGACAAAAAAGAAAGGGAAAGAATTTCTTTGAATTTTCCCCATTTGTCTCGGTGCGGGCTTTCGCCGCCGAGATAATGGCGGCGGGAGTTCCCCAGACGGCCGAACGGCTTGCATAATCTCAATTTCTCGTCACAACAAAGCGATGAAGCCGATTTCTAACCGACTTAAACGCAGTATGATACCCTCGGACGTCCAGTGATTGTGTTACGGAGGGTCTTCGACGTGAAAATCGCAATAATTTGAGGGGTTCCCTGTCGGCTACCTCGCCGCTGAGACATTGAAGTTAGCGTTCAATTCAAAACCGGAGGCGTATAAAAATCGTCTCCGGTCTTCAATAAGCGTCGTTCGACAGTGCCGTGATCGTAGGTGAACTCTTTCCGCGCACATTTGGAAAAATTACGCGCTTTTTTACGCTAAGGAACGGTGTAACATGCACAGGTGCTACGAACAGACGTAGCAGACTGCAAATAAAAAAAAAACAAAAACTACGCGTTGTAATCAAGGAGAAAGCTCGATAGACGATCTGTACGTGGACCGTTAAGTCCCATAGTTCGTGTTGTTTGTCGGATGAGAACGCTGAGAACTGGGAAGCACGCGTAGACACGTTCAAATTGTCCTCGCGTGTTCAAGAAACAGCGTTGGAAGAGAAACAGGGCGACCTCGACCTGCTCTTTTAATAACTACGGCCAGCTTGAACTCTCTGAATCAACGCGGCTAGTTCGGCAGCGTTAAGGCATGTTAGGCAACGCTGCTTGTTAAGCGGATGATGACGGCCGGCTCTCGGGCCACTCTATATGGCCGGACACTGCTTCGCTTCGGCGACCCCTCTGGCCCGGCTCACTATCAGGAGCTGTAACCCCGGTTGCGAGCTGCGCAGAGCAGCCTCCTATCGCTCCCGTGTTCTGACTCGTGCCTATGGGGCCTTGGGTTTGTTCGGACAATTCGTAAATGCGTCACTGAAGTCGATTCTGTTTCTAGAACAAATTGCAACACTCGTTTCTTTTTTTAAGCGCAAGTTAGTAAGTTGCCGTTTGTGCTCTCGACTTCATGTCAGTGTGTCGAGTACATGTGCAACCCATTAAAGACTACGAGAGAAGTACTGGATTAGATTTCTATTGAGATTTTTCACATTTAAATAAATGCAATAGACATGAACATGCGCAAATTTTGATAGAGTATCGAGAGTTTTTGCACAAGTTATGGCACCGTACTTTAGAGTGTGCCATGGGCCCTCGAGATAGCGATAGGAAAGCTTCATGCAGGAATGAAGAGTACGCTAGGCCCTTGCCAAACGAGTAGCAAAGTCATCTTGACCCAATGTAGCTTATTGAAGCACCATCTCTTTATGTAAAGCGTAACGCCACGCTTCTTGCAACACTATTTTAGTGTATTGTGGCATACCTTCATTTTTTTCTTAAGCATTTTGTGAAAGCTTCGGTATGAATAGAGTATAATAGCAATCTCAGGTTGTCGCTAGAGACTTCCTGACACTTCTGTTAGGTACAACAGTGCCTAGTGAGTGTCTTAAAATTGTGCGACTGAAGGACAATAGTCAACACGTAGGGGGTCTGCCGAAACTAAAGTGCAGTTGCAGAACCCGCATTCGTTGTCTGCGGCTATTTATGTCATTTGGGCCTGCAGCACTTCGTCTCGGATATCAAATCTCTGTAATTCTCAGCACTGTAGTACAGCTCAGCCCGTTCTATTCCATTGTTACAGCTGCTGAGAAGAGTTGGCAAAAGCACAACGTTTTTTTAATTTTATTTTCAGTGGATAGGCACCTGGTTACACAACATAAAAACTACCGTGTTTTCGTTCGGCAGCATAGCAACTATGCCTATGTTTTGGCCTCTACGAAACGCAGTTGTTTTCGGTATCAAAACAGAAACCGTGCTCCCGACGTTCCTTTCTTTCCAAAATAATTTTATTGTTGGCAGAGAGCGCGCTTCGTACCGTCGTCATTCCTTTCTTCTCCTAAGTGTGGATGTTAGGGTCAGAAGCGACAATGAAAACCTCAATGGGCTCTCGCATGTTCACATCGGCATTTGTCGCAGCCTCGTGGCTCTCGGATAACAGAAAAAAAGAAAAAAACAAAAAGGCATTATTTTTAAAAGAAAATAACTGGCTCGATTTCTGAGGCCCCGCACAACATATTAAGTACGTGTATGCTTGCCACAAAGTAAACCCAGATTTCATTACACGTACGAGAAAAAACTACGAAACTATGCACTCTATACGCTCCTCACGCAGTGCAGGGATTATTATGTTCTTGCTGAAGCACAATAAATCCGTTGTTTTTTTCTCTTTTAAACGTATAAATTGTGAAACACGAAAAAAACGTAGAAAAGGCAGAATTGACCAGCAGGCCCGCACCCCAGATTTTTTTTTTCAGGAAGGTGGGGGGGACTTGAAATGGTCTTTTTTCGTTCCCTATGCCACGGTGAAAAAAATCGTGAGGGGGGGGGGGGGGGGCAGGGGCCCAAAGTGCTACCCCCTGGCTACGCCCCAGCTCACCAGGTGTGTCTGACGGGCTCTGGTTTTTCTAAAGTTAACACACTCGTAGAACAGAAAAAAAATATGTGACAGAGTCGATAAGCTTGGCATTTAAAATTCCAGTGAACGAAACCAAATATTGGGCTGTGTTTTTTATGCCCGAATAAGGAAGTGTACTTTGTAAAGCACACCAGTACCTTAGTGTGTTATCAAAGAGTCAGCGAATGCGCCAGGCAGTAAAACAACTAAAAAAAGGAAACAAAAAATTAACGCGCGCGATCTCAGATACAGGTGGCATATCTTTATTTCTCTCCCAGAAACAAAATCTTGGCTTGACAGTCTCTCATTCCGAGGACGTCAGAAAACGCCAACGCTTCAGTTTCACGCACACCACACCACGCGTATACAGGTTGAGTTCGACTCTCTTTTTTCATTTCTCGATCACCGGTGTAACTTCCATGCGACGTGGTTGACCTCACGAGAGCTCCATTCTCGATCACCATTGACCGCGCGGTGTCAAAATAATCCAAGTTTAATCACAGCGATATCCTAGGACAAAGCAGCGGTGATCGCTGCAAAATTACTCGTCGCCTCAACGTCTACCGTTGAACCGCTTCGACTTCGAGCAAAGCGAACGGAACCCTTCGCTCCAAGGCCGACTCTCTCTCACGCGCGCGGATTCACAAGTATCTCCCGGGGCAAGGCTCTTCGGCTGGCTGCACGCTTCCAACCAGTTCAAACCGCCTCCTTCCGACAAGCTAGCGATCCCCTAGATACAAATTTCAAACGGATAAGTTGAGACGCAGGGAAGAGTCGAGTCCGCGATTTCCCGGAATTTGTACGTTGCAACTCAAATTTGAATCTTCGCTGGCTGTTCGTTCGACCGTTATGACGCCCTGTTGTCCTCATGATACATGGTCAGCTTTGCTCACCAACGGGGCGTCTTTTCGTGGGTTTTCCCACCTCTATAGCATGCGAATTGAGTCGTGGGATGGAAGGAAAGTAAAAATCGAACTGTGCGATGAGCTAAGAAAGCTTTTGAGCTGATCTAGTGAGCTTTTCTTGCAGGGGCGCGAGCCATACGTATGATCTCGCGGTTGGGGAAATTGGGCATATTTGGACCTTGATCGCGCTCAGCTTTGCGGGCTGCTTGCTGGTCGAGCGCGTTGAATTTCTCGTTTGCTTTTTCGCGCCTTATTGGAAATCGGAATAGTTTTAGTTCTCTTCAGGGACGATTCGACAAGTATCGATGCAATGTGAACGTGGCTGGCTGTCTGATGCCCAGGCTCGTAGAAATTGGAAATGTGCAATACCACATTTACAAGAATGCGTGTTTACTCAAATTAGGTGTATTCGATACGGCTAACTGTTGGTTGTACAACATGTTCATATGATAAACGAAGCTGTGTGAAGGGATGGGCAGCAGTAGCAGACGCCTATCTACATACTTCCGAGTTTGAATGCATATTGGCTTATGTGGAGCGAACCTAATGAGAGTTCGAACGTTATTATTCTAGTTGCAGTCGTACACAATTATTACGAAGAACTACGCCTACGAGCAACGCTTGGCCGATGGAAGATGGTTGTACGGCATCTTAAATCAGCTATACCGATTGCGTTAGAAGCAAAATGAATTGCAAACGCAGGTATATAACAGCGGTGCTCCGCTGTGCTTTGCTGATCGCGACGAAGGCCGATTGGGGGTGGGGGGGGGTCATATAAACAGCGTTGAACTTCCTTTTTAAGCTTGCGTGAGCGAAAGCGAATCATGATCGAGAGATTTGATTCGGATCGGGTCCGATGGCGATCAAAAGTGGCCGTGCGAAAGAGCTACGCGAGGCCGACAAGGCCCCGACCCAATCACCTCTGTAACTGATGGTTATTAAATGTTTCACCACCACCGGCGCGAAACATTTTCACCCTACTGTGCTCGTTTCGGATCAGAATGTCGGGAGGAACACCGGGGTGGAGTAGTGGGAGAGGGCGCGGCTAACTCCTGTAGTATAATTATCGCTTGTACTCTGTGATGTGCGCCGCGGAGGTTCGACGATTGCAGAGCTCAGCTGTCAAACCGAAGGTCGCGGCTCTTTTAAGCGGCCGCGGCAGTCCCATTTCGATGCAGCCGAAATTTTACAGGGGCCCGTCCTCTGCGTGACGTTAGTGCAGGTTAAAGAACAGGTGGTCGGAAATTTTTGGGATTCCCGTACGCTACGGGTGTTGTCGCACAATCATGCGTGATTTTTGGCTCGTAAGTATAGGTGTGTGCGTAAAGGAAGAGCAGCCTCCCCCCACCCCCCCCGTGCCCTCCCAGTAACCCAGGAGTGAGGCGCGAAGTCAGCCCCATACTTTACATGATAGGGAGGAGGGGGGAGGCGATGCGACTAACTACTCCATGCACAAAAAGCAGAATACGGAGCGTAAAAAAACGGCAGTGCATCTATGGAATGCAGTTCCTACAGTATAAAAAAATCGTGGGAAGGTAGAAACAAATCATTATTATTGGTATTCGCTGATAGTATTCGTGGAAAGGAAAAAAAAAAAACTACTGCCGTTGTTCTCTTGAGCCGTGTTTGTACTTTTCTATGTACAAGTTGTAGATGAGTGCTTGGTCCGGGTGGAGTAATTTTAATTGCAACGAAAGAAAAGACAGAAACATGTTCACAAATGTTTTGTTTTCGTCGCCAAAAGCACATATTTGGATTTGTAAAGCATCACATGACCGATTACGGGTCATGTAATGCGAGGACAGAATACGGTTATGGAGTCCGGGCGGAGTGCAGTGCTACAAGATATGAAAAACCTGCTCGGGGGCAGCGATGGGGCAAACGCAGGTATATGCTCAAAAAATTAGGAGGCCCTCACAGGGCAGAGAGCGAGTGAGAGATAATTCAAAGTGGTTTTATTGCGGCATTTGCACATCAGACTTGAAATTACAATCCTAATGTGGAGCACGGAAGTCATATTTGTCATTTCATACTAGTTGTTATCTTTTTTCATTCAAAAAATTGTGTGTATCCGACGAGCACGCGCGCTTCAAGCAAACACGCTTCAGTAACACTGTAGCGTAGTTTGTTACACAAAAAACAGGAGTATCTCCTTTGAGGGCTTTTAAAAAAAAAAAACTTAGTTCCACACGAACCCAAATAAATGCACATTAGGTTTTTCAAGCGGTTATTTCTGATATCAATAACGGATAAGTATTATCTCTAGGTT
>WOVY01002212.1:0-50364 GCA_013436015.1 Rhipicephalus annulatus | reverse complement strand
GGGTTTTGTTCAGTAAGTTAACTCGTAAGCCAAAAATATGCGGGCAACTTTGGCCCCTATCCGTGGAGCTTGTAAAATAAGTTTGCCAAAGCTAGTCTAGAGAACAGCATAGTGCGTCACAACCTCACGAAATGCATGGCTGGAAATAAAGGTCAAGCGGGATTAGAAAGCCTGTTTGTGATCGGGAATTATTGCAACTAAGCAGCAGATGCCTTGACGATGTAAGAGGATCTGCGTTGACTGCATTGCAGAGTTTCAAGGGCTTACATAGGAGTACTAATGAACCGCTAACAACAAGGACTCTTCCAATTTGGCATGAACTGCGGCTCACCATCGTGTCATCTGTGCGATAACAGTAACCACTGACTCTAGCGGTTGTAGCTGTGGAGATGAACTCCTCTTCAGGACGCTTTATGAAGAGCCAACTTCTGTTGTTCCGGAAGATCACCTACATTAAGCTGCTTCGCTCCAGTTGTTTCAAGATGCGAGTTCAACATGTTGCCCGATCGCTCATATGCCTGAAGAAGCTGGTGACGTGTTGCAAGTGTAAGACAGATGTTCTTGAAGTTCTTGGTCTTGGATTGAAATGCTTTTAAAATAACAATGTTTAGCTTCAAATTGCATGCCCCAATAGCGGCGGGGTGAGCCATACTTGAAAATATACTTTGGATAGTGTAGCAAGAAGTGCAGTTTTGGTGTCTTTGCTGCATTGGGTGTTGCACTGTATACAGCTCGAGAAACTCCTCCACCTTCCCCTGTAGATATGGCACACAACTCCTTGAGATTGCTCTGCCAAATAATGTCAGCAATGTGTCTGTATGTCAAGTACACCCCCCGGTGGCCTTTAGAAAACACTCGAGCATATATCTAGGGAAGCAGACGAAACCAGCACCATTTCTGGCTAGCTGATCCCCTCATGCAGGCTTCGCCGCTAAGAAACGCAATCGTAACGGCAAGAGGTGTGGCCTTTTTGTCATGAAAGCCATACTTGAAGGATGATATCTGTTGTGTACGCATACATAATCGACAGACGGCTACTCTCCATGTGTTGTGCCTCGCTTGCGGGTGCGGCTCGACGCGCCCGCGTGCCTGGCGCCTTCCTTGGACTCTCGTCCCCAGCTCCCGCATATTGTGTTACACGTGTACACTCGCTGGAGTGACTCTACCCTCGCCATAACCTCATCTCGTCCACTTCTAAAGGAAAGCAATAAACAGTCTCCAGTCTCCTGCCAGCCGCTGTCTCGTGTAGTTTCTGCGCCGCGGAGCTCCAGACACCAACATAACACTGACTACGAGGATAAGATTTATAAAGTGCGCAGCTTTCTGGGTTACGCCCATGGCTACTAAAGGAATGCAGGCCGCCATCGAGCCTTTTAGCGGCAAGAACTGGTCATCGTGAATCCAGCGCCAGAACTTCCACTTTGAGGCGAACGACGTCTGCGACGAACAAAAAAAGCGCGCGCTTCTTCTGACGCTATGCGGAGCCAACACCTTTGAAACTGCCTGCACCTTGGTCGCGCCGAAGACTCCTGAAGAGATGGGCTATGCCGACATGTTGACCTTCTGCAGGAACACTTCGATCCAGGACTATCTGAGTTGTACAGCCGGTACGTGTTCCAGCAATGCAACCAGTGGCCGGAAGAGCTGATCAGCAATTACGTTGCAGCCCTCAGAAGTTTGTCAGCTGACTGTGACTTCGGAGTCCCAGCGACGTTGTCTGCTGCATTGATGCCACCGGCAGAAGGCCACGCAGCCGTTCTGGTGAACCCCACCATGCTGCCCCAAGATGTGATGCTTCGCGACAGGTTCGTGTGCGGCATCCGCAACGAGCATCTCCAGCAGCGGCAGTTTGCGGAGAAAGACTTGACTTTTCATCGCGCATTGGATTTGGCACTGTCGTCTGAAAGTGGGTCGAAGCAGCAACGAGGCCTTAAGGGGAGCGTCGAGCTCCGCGGAAGTGCACAAGACTTCGCAGTCTAAAAAGGAAACCAAACATTTGGCTCAGCAACGGCGCTGCTACCGATGCGACGGCTGGCAATGAGGCTGACACCTGCAAGTTCAAGACAGCGCGATGCCGTTTTTGTGCCAAAAAGGGTCACATCCAGATAATCTGCATCTTCAAAAAGAAGAAAATTAAAGGAAGAAACCTCGACGCCCGGCTAGGAACTCACCTGGTTAACCTCCAACCTGTGAGCTACGACCCCGCGGACACCGATAGGTGCTATGACCTACATGCCGTGAGGGGGCGACAACCCTGCCCTAAACTCCTCGTTGACGTAAAAGTCGAGGAAGGCCCCTGAAATTCCAAGTGGACATGGGCGCCGCATGTTTCTCTCATCAGTGAGGCTACCTACCACCAAAACTGGCCATCGAACACCCCTAAGCTTTCGAGAGAGCCCCTAGACTTACACACCTAGTCAGGGGAAGAACTTGGCACCCTCGGTTCGGCACAAGTTCGTGTGCGTTTCAAATCAAAGGACTATGTGCTGCCCCTGCTGGTAATGAAAGGGACAGGGTGCCACCTGCTCGGACGTGACTGGTTTTCAGCACTGAACATCCTAGTTCACAGAGTAAACTAGGTCGGTGAACCAAGTCAAGATATCCAGGATGTTCTCGCACGCCATCCTGGTGTGTTTAAGGACGGTATCGAAGGCTGCGTGGGTCCATTGGTTCACTTGGACATGGAAAAAGGTGCCACATCCAAGTTTCGCAAAGCACGGCCGGTGCCCCTAGTTTACCAAGAGCCTATGAAGCAAGAGCTCGACCGCCTGCAAAAACAAAATATCCTGGAGCCGATGCAACATGCCGAAATGGCCACACCGTTGGTGTGGGTGTGCAAAAAGGATGGATCATTTCGCATTTGTGGAGATTACAGGAGCACAGCCAAAGCAGCGGTCAGGAAAACGGTGTACCTGCTACCGATAACTGCAAAGGTGTTCACAAAGTTGCTTGGTGGGACGACGTTTTCAGAGCTATACCTTTACGAGGCCTGTCAGCAGCTAAGAGTTGACGACGAGACAGCCGCACTGCTCACCGTCAACACCAAGAAAGGACTGTTCAAGGTGAAGCGTTTCCCTTTTGAAGCATCCGCTGCGCCAGCCATCTTCCAGCGGCTGATGGAGACTACACTGGCCGGAATTCAGGGAGTGAGTGTCTACTTTGTCGACATTATTGTCAGCGGGAAGGACGTTAAAGAGCATGCGCAACATCTAGAGTAAGTCCTGTCGAGGCTAAGCGACGAAGGTCTGCGGCTTAAACAAGAGAAGTGCCGCTTCGGTATCAGCTCAGTCCAGTTTCTCGGTCATAAAATCGACGCTCAAGGTGTCCATACGACCATAGAGGAGGTAAAGGCAATCCTCGAAGCGCCAAAACTGACGAACAAAACATCTCTGCAGGCTTTCTTGGGGCTTCTCGGCTTTTACGATCGTTTTTTTTTTTTTCAGAACAGAGCGACAGTAGCTGCAGAGTTGTATGGGCTTCTCGAGAAGAACACGCCCTGGAGGTGGGAGAAAAAACACCAGGCTGCTTTCGAGATGCTTAAGAAGATGATTAGGTCTTTGACAGTCCTTGCATATTATGATGAAAAGAGGCCTCTCATTCTGTCGGTGGGTGTGTCACTATACGGCATCGGAGCGATTCTCGCTCAAAAGGATGCGTTCGGCCGAGAGGCTCCCATTGCAGTCGCGTCACGAACTTTGGAAATCGCTCAGAAAAACTATTCGCAACTCGATAAAGAAGGTCTTGCAGGAGTTTATGGCGTCAGCCACTTTCACCAATATGTTGCTGGCCGGCACGTTACCATATTAACAGACCACCAACCACTCCTAGGTATCATGAGGGAAAGAAGCAAATCCCTCAGATATTGTTACCGAGGATGACTTCATGGTGTCTCAAATTGGCCACATATGACTACGACTTGGTGCACAGGCTTAGACGTCTGCACCAAAATGTTGACGCGCTCAACAGGCTGTCACTGCCCGCGCAGGTAGATGAGCCGTGCTTTTTGGGAAATGTGCTTATGCTTGCGTCCGCGCCACGTTTCGAGCTGTCACCGCGTCAACTGGCTGAGCTCACCTGGAGTGACCCACTGTTATCCCGTGTGATGACAGCCATTTCAAACGGAGAACTCAAGCAGGAATTTTTGGCACTCGCAAAGCTTGGACACGAGCTATCGCTACAGGAGGGTTGCGTCATCCAGGGTGCCAGAGTGGTGGTTCCTGAGAAAGCAAGAAAAGACGTGCTCGACTTAGCACACGCAGGTCATAGGAGAGTGGTGATGATGATGATGTTTGATGTTTTATGGCGCAAGGGCCGTTTCACGGCCAAAGAGCGCCAGTTCATCTTACTAAAAAAAATGGACAATGATTGTGATAAGCAGGCTGTATAAGGGCCATAAAATTCCTCGCGGTAAGGCGGGTAAAAACATACAAGTAATAAAATCATGACCATGCCGTGAAAGGTGTGTGTGGTGTGAATAGATGACAAAAGTTGGTGATAATAAATGACGATGGTGGATATGTATGGAATTAGCACAAGTGCCTCACTCGTTCATACCCTTGCGTCCAAGGGCCGTGAGGCATGTGCTTTCTCGTGTAGCCACCGCAGCAAAAACCTCTCTAGAGAGGTCATGCTACGGTATGCCCGGGTATATGACATGAAAGCTATGAATTTCTTTTAAAAATGCTAACAATGATTTATGACTAAAAAGCGGTTCCCTACCGACAAACATTGCAGGGTGCAAAGGTATATGTTGTCGGCAGAGTAATGGAAAATGTTGTTTTCTTAGGGTTTCTAAGTGTTTACACTGAATTAACATGTGAAGGACGGTTAATGATTCACCGCATCTATCACATAATGGTGGATCGCCACCAGACAACAGATATGTGTGTGTCGTGTATGTGTGTCCTATCCTGAGTCTCGTTAGTGTTACCTCTGTATAACGCGATTTCGATACGGGCAGCCAATGACCAAGGTGTGGCTTAATAATGTGTAGTTTGTTTTGTGTGTGTGTATTCCACTTGCTCTGCCAGTAGTCCCTGAGGTTTCGTTTGAGAGACGGCTTAAGATCGAGGGCCGGGACTGATATGGTTGTAAGGGCAGTGCTTTTGTGGACGGTTGCAGCGAGCTGATCCGCCCTCACGTTGCCTTGAATCTCACGGTGCCCTGGCACCCAACACACTACAACATGTTGTTTGTGTATGTAGAGTGTGCACAAAATGGAGTAAAGTGAGATGAGGACCGGGTTTTTTTTGTTTTTTAAGACTGTGCAGAGCCGTTACCACACTGAGGGAGTCTGTATAAATTACTGCTTTTTGTATTTGTGATTGTTTGATGTGTTTAGCTGCCACAAGTATCGCGTAAGCTTCCGCTGTGAAGATACTTGTGCCTGGATGTAGAGGGCCAGCATCCGAAAAGGAAGGGCCAACAGCAGCGTAGGACACAGAGGAGTTAGACTTAGAGGCATCTGTAAAAAACTCAGGACGTGTGTATTTGTGTTGAAGTTCCAAGAAGTATGTTCGAATATGGGCAATAGGCGCATGTTTAGTAACTTCTAGGAAAGACACATCACAATCTATAGTCTGCCACTGCCATGGTGGCGGGTATGCTACAGGAGCCATTAAACTGTGTTTGAGTGACACTTCAGTGTCCTCAGCTAGACCCTTCAGGCGAACTGAGAAGGGCTGCCTCATTGAAGGCCTGTTTTGAAAAAGAATGGAGCTCGACAAGTCATTAATAGTAGAGTATGAGGGGTGCCTCTTGTCTGCCTTCACCTTAAGGAAATATACAAAGGACATGTAGGTTCTTTGCAGATGAAGCGACCACTCATTTGACTCAACGTAAAGGCTTTCTACGGGGCTGGTGCGAAAAGCACCCGTAGAAAGGCGGATGCCCAAATGGTGAACGGGATCCAGCATCTTCAAAGCACTTGAGTCGCAGACTGATAAACAATAGCCCAATAATCTAAGCGGGTGCGAATGATGCTTCTATACAGGTTCATGAGGCATTTCCTGTCACTACCCCACGTAGTACGTGACAATACTTTTATAACATTCATGGCTTTTAAACATTTTCTTTTTAAATACTTTATGTGTGGTACGAAGGTCAACTTGTTGTCCAAGATTAAGCCTAGGAATTTATGCTCCGCATTCACAGAGAGACGTTGGCCGTTCAGTTCAATGTCGGGTTCAGAGTGCATGCCTCTCTTTCGGGAGAACAAGACACACGTGCTCTTTTGTGGGTTCAGTCGGAATCCGTTTTCCTCTGCCCATTTGGAGACCTTGTTTAAACCTAACTGAACCTGTCGCTCACACATTACCAGATTGCAAGATCTAAAGCCAAGCTGGACGTCGTCGACATATGTACAATAAACATATTGCGAGGGATAGACAAGTGCAAGGAATTCATCTTGATGAGAAAAAGTGTGCAGCTAAGTACACCACCTTGTGGCACGCCTGTTTCCTGGACAAATGTTTGGGAAAGAACCGTGCCCACTCGGACACGGAATGTCCGGTTTGACAGGTAACTTTCGATTATGTGAAACATTCTTCCGCGCACGCCAAGGTGGGACAGGTCTCTTAGAATTCCGAAACGCCATGTTGTATCATAAGCCTTTTCGATGTCGAGGAATACAGAGAGAAAATATTGTTTATGGACGAAGGCGTCCCTGATCTGTGCCTCGATACGAACAAGGTGGTCTGTGGTGGATCTACTTTCTCGAAACCCGCACTGAAATGGATCGAGCAAATTAATTGTTTCAAGAAAATGTACAAGTCTGCAGTTTATCATTTTTTCGAAGATTTTGCACAAGCAGCTTGTGAGTGCAATAGGCCTATAACTGGAAGGTAAGGAAGGGTCCTTGCCCTCTTTCAAAATGGGAATTATAATAGCCTCTTTCCAGGAGTTAGGGATAGTGCCAGAAAACCAGATAGCATTGTACAGACAAAGTAAGGTTTTTCGTGTTTCGATCGGTAGGTTTTTTATCATTTCATAAACGACACGGTCAGAACCTGGGGCAGAAGTACTGCAGGAGTTTAGGGATGTTCGGAGCTCAGCTAGACTGAATGCTTGATTATACGCCTCGTATTCAGTGCATTTGTGTTCGAGTTTCTGCTTTTCTATTCTTGTTCTGTATTTTTGGAAAGTGTCAGTATAGTGGGATGAGCTGGACACCTGTTTGTAGTGTGCACCGAGGAAGTTTGCCTGATCTTCCAAGGTGTCACCCTGAGTGTTTACGAGTGGAAGTGTGTGTACTTGTTTTCCTGCTATCCTACCGACCATGTTCCAGACTTTAGCTTCCTGTGTGTATGAATTGATCCCTGACAAAAACTTCTGCCAACTTTCTCTTCTTGCCTGCCGACGCGTTCTCCTGCCTTGAGACTTTATTTTCTTGAAGGTGTCAAGATTTTCGGCAGTCGGTGAGTTCCGAAGCAGCCTCCAAGCTCTGTTTTGCTGTTTGCGCGCGTTTCGGCATTCAGAGTTCCACCATGGCACACGCCGTTTTTCAGGGTGTCCATTTGATTGTGGGATGCATTTTGTTGCAGCATCAATCAAAAAAGCTGTGAAGTAGTTGACAGCAACATCAATGTTCAAAGTACTTATGTCATTCCAACCTAGACGAGCGATGGTATAAAAGTGTTCCCAGTCGGCTCTGTTTATGAGCCACTTGGGAACACGTGATGGACACTCAGTTACTGTATTTGTGCTCAAAACTATGGGGAAGTGGTTGGTCACTTCCGTACAGATTACTGACGACTTTCTACTGGAGTAGAGGCATAAGAGATGGGGATACTATGCTTAGGTCTATGGAGGAGTAGGTGTTATTGGCGAGATTATAATAGGTTGATTCTTTTCGATTTAGAAGACACGTGCTTGAGGAGAGAAGGAACTGTTCAATCAGTCGACCTCGCGCGTCATACCGAGAGTCACCCCATAGCCTGCTATGCGCATTAAAGTCTCCAAGGAGAACATAGGGCTCCGGAAGTTCATCAATTAAAGAGTGTAATTCACGTTTTTGCAGCTGATAGCTAGGAAGAATGTAGATAGTGCAGATTGTGATCAGTTTATCAAAAAGAACTGCTCGAACAGCCACTGCCTCAAGGGATGTTTGGAGTTGTAAGTGTGTGCATGCAATTCCTTGATTCACAATGATGGCAACACCTCCGGATGATGTCATAGCATCAACAAGGTCCTTTCGGAAAATAACGTATTTACGGAGAAAATTTGTGTGTTTTGAATTAAGGTGTGTTTCTTGTACACACAGCACTTTTGGTGAGTATTCGTGTAAGAGTTCTTGGATGTCGTCAAGGTTTCTGAGAAGGCCCCTGACGTTCCATTGTATAATTTGAGTGTTCATGGTGGATGTAAAATAGTGCTGTGTGTACGAAAAGCGAGTGGCTGTTTAGACAGAGAGTTTGACTTAACACTTAACAGGGCCGTCACCAGGCCCTGTTATCGGCTTTTTTGTTTTCTTGGCGCGCTCCAAGGAGCCACGCCGCTCTTTCGGCACCAAGGGTGCCGACGTATCCATTGCCTCCTCGGAGGCACTGGGTGCCCGCACATGCGGGCTGCTAGTTCGAATTTCGGGCCTCGCCTGGTGAGGTGAGGCCTTGAGACCCGAGGACTCTGGAGTCTCCGGTCTCTGTTTGGGAGTAGGTGGTGTAGCCTGGGCTACAACCGCCTTGAGGGCAGGTGCCACAACCTCCGACTCGGTATGCGCGGGCCGAAGGAGTGGCGAGGGCTGGTGTGGCGGTGCCCCCTGACGCGCCGCATTAGCATATGTAGCTCCATAGAATGGAGCGACTCTTCGCCGTGCTTCCTTAAATGTAATGTTCTCCTTCACCTTCAACGTAATTATTTCTTTTTCTTTTTTCCAGTATGTGCAGGAGCGTGAATATGCGGCATGGTTTCCTTCGCAGTTTACACAGTGTTGCGGTTGTTTGCAGTTCTCAGACACGTGGCCTAGAACTCCACATTGTGCACAAGTCTGGCGACCACGACACGTTTTAGAGCCATGGCCATATTTCTGGCATTGGAAGCAACGACGAGGGTTTGGTATATACGGCCTGATAGATGTTTTCGTGTACCCTGTTTGAATAGATTCCGGTAGTTTACTCGATGCAAACGTGAGTATTAAGTGTTTTGTCGGTGTTTCCTTATTATCTCTTCTGATGATGATTCTCTGTACATTAGTGACATTTTGGCTCTTCCACCCCTCCAAAAGTTCAGTCTCAGTCAAGTCAATTAAGTCCATGTCAGATACCACACCGCGAGTTGTGTTCATTGACCTATGTGGTGTTATGGTTATTGGTATGCCACCGAAATCTGAAAGACGGTCTAGCTTTTGAAATTGTTCTTTGTCGCGGATTTCGAGGAGAAGGTCTCCACTAGCCATTTTGGTTACCTTGTATGCTGTGCCAAGAGTTTCGGTGAGACATCTAGAAACTAGGAAAGGAGAGACGGTCCTAGCTTGCTTTTCAGTTTTTTCACAATGGATAACATGAAAGTGAGGATATGTTTCTTTTGACTGGTTGAAAAAATTTATAGCATCGGTGCGTACCCGCTTTAAGCCGGTACGATCAGATAGTAGGGGAAATTGGCCATGCATGCCTTTCTTATTTTTGTTCAGCAGCGTTGGCGGCCACCCACCACGGAGCCCAACGAGGTGACGCTACAAGTTTACAGATGCTGAAAACTGCAGACGCCAGCCGTACAATGCCACTATAACCCAATGCGCCTAGACCTAGGTAGGCTATTTGCACAGGGTTAACCCTAGCCGCCAGGAAGTTTGGAAGTAAACGGAAGAGAGTAGAAGACAGGACAGATAAACAGTAAGAGATAAAGACGAAGATGTAGGGAGAGAGAGATAGGAAAAGGCGACTTCCGATTTCCCCTGGGTGGGTCAGCCCAGGGGTGCCGTCTACGTGAAGCCGGGGCCAAAGGGGTGTGTTGCCTCTGCCGGGGGGCCTTAAAGGTCCAATCACCCAGCGTCGGCTCAACCCCCAGGATCCCCTTTTCCCCGGACACGGCAAAGCCACGCACGCCTAGGCGTGGGAGGGAGCCGAAACTCCCCCGTTAGCTCGGGTCCGTGGTGTCGCTACACACCAAACGCCTGCTTTAACAGGCGCCCCTGCGGGGAGGAGAGTGGTGGCTATGAAGGCGTGCGCTCGAGGCTATTTTATGTGGCCGATGTCAACAACGACATAGAGCGAGTGGTCCAAAGTTGTGCAACTTGCTGCCAGCGCCAGAAAATGCCAACTAAAGCACCAGCCCCCGAGTGGAAACGTGCGACAACACCATGGCGCACAATCCACGCTGACTTTGCTGGGCCTGTGGAGGGAAGGATGCTGCTAATTGTAGTCGACGCATACAGCAAGTGACTCGAAGTGCGCATCATGCGGAATATACGGTCGCCGACACTGATTGAGGAACTGTGAAATCTGTTCGCAACTTTCGGCATACCCGTAAGGGTGGTCACGGATGACGGCCTGTCCTTTTTTTCTGCGGAAATGGAAGAATTTTTCAAAAAAAATTGGGTGACGCACATCACAAGTGCACCCTGTCATCCAGCCACGAATTGGCAAGCCGAAAGAATAGTGTATGAAACGAAACAGGCACTTGCAAGGGATCAGTCAGGAACATTTGCATGCAGGCTGGCTCGTTTTCAGCTGAAACAGCACACCACCGTTTCAGCAACGATGGCCAAAACACCAGCTCCACTCATGTTCGGCCGCGAACTCTCAACGGCACTGACACGCATTCAGCCGCGACCAGCTGAGAGGGTTACCACTGACCACAGTGCTACGAAATCGCCTAGAAAGGGAGCCATCGGGCAATCGGTCTTTTCCCGCAACTTTGCAGGAAGTCCTGCTTGAGTTGGCGGAACCGTGTTAAAGAGATTCGGACATCGATATTGGCTAATCAAGTCAAGAAGTGGAACGGTTCATCGGCACCTTGATCACATAAAGCCAGGTGTAGAGGCGTACCCGACAGAAAATTCGCCGCAGAACGATCTAGCTAATGGACCAGCAGCAAGTGATCAACAAGACACAGTGCCGGCTCCGTACATTACCTCACTCCCAGCTGAAGCACCGCCACTGCATGATCTGCCCACAACGCCCGACTCCAAACATCGAGAAACTGAGGCCAGGCTGGACACTTGTGCGACGCGGGTCCGCGCAGCACCAGACTCCGCCGAGGCCCCAACGTGATCGGCGTCCACCTGACCGATACGGTGACCCCGTCTAAGGGGTAAGCGATGTTGTGTACGCACGCGTAACCGACACACGGCCACTCCATGTGTTGTGCCTCGCTTGCGGGTGCGGCCCGACGCGCCCGCGCACCTGGCGCCTTCCTTGGACACTCGTCCTCAGCTCCTGCATACCGTATTACCCGTGTACACTCGCTGGAGTAACTCTACACTTTCCATAACCTCCTCTCATCCACTTCCAAAGGAAAGCAATAAACAGTCTCCTGCCAGCCGCTGTCTCATGTGGTTCCTGCGCCGCGGGGCTCCGGACACCAACTTAACAATATCCTTTCAAGGTCCTGTTCAAGGTCACCAACTAAGCCTCCGAGAACATGACGAATGACACTCAATACTGCCTTCGAGTATGTCATGCATGGCATCGGGAGGAAGTTGTTCTGTTATGTCAAAGTGCTCAAGAGTTTGCAGTGGTGAAGCACTTGCGATACATGGGCCCATTCACAGTTGGGTCAAGTGCGAATGCTTCTAGATGGCTCTTGTATGTTTCACTTGTTCTTTCGACGCAGTCATCCAATCTGCGCAGCATTCCCAGTTGTTAGTGCGATGCTAAGCAGTAACGGCAGACTCAGCCTCTGCTAAAGCGGCACTGAAGGCCTGCGAAGCGGTGCTTTGAAAGGTTGTCTCCAATGAAAGCCATTATTGCAACATTAAAGTGCAGGTTCCCAGAATGCGCTCTATTTTGTTGTATTGAATTTAAGTCTTGCAAGAGTGGCTGCAGCACCTTTTCTATGCCATGTCGTAACATGGCGCAGTATTCTACAACCAGAAGCAGGTGAATTGAGCACGCATTCAGCAATTGAGTAGAGTTTTGAGCGGTTCCTGGGATCCAGATTCAAAACAGAGAAGTAGACAGCTAAAATTTTGTGCCGTCCAGCTGCAACACCAAGTGGATTTACAAGCTCCAGCTCATCAGTATACAACAGCAGAAATATCGTGTTGTCACTGCTGTCACGAGTAAGGTGGTTGTACCTGCTGAATGCATCACCATCGGTGAAGTCGCACAACAGTTCTTGAGGCTTTCCAGTAGGCTGTGAAATGCATTCCAATAAGTCTTCAGATTTCAGAAGTTCACAAGCAGCTTTGAGATGGGAATGTAGCATTCGATGTCACTGTGATTGGCAGTCTGCAGTGGATTTTGATTAACCTCGGAGTAAATAAAGTGTTCTGACATACTTTTTCTCAGGTGGGTGCTTTCCAAATCAGATAACGTGTTGCTCACTATATCAGTAGCATTCAGCTGTTGCACCACATTTTTCGCTGTGCCCGGTGCCACACTTCCATAAGGAGCTTCACTGTTCTTTGCATCAGACCATCAATGACATCTTGTATGAGAGATTTCACGATGCAAAAAATTTCATCAGTGCTGCTGGATGCCAGTTTTAGCCTTTCAGTTATTTTGACATAGAACATTGCCAGCTGTTTCTTGATTTCGGTGATGAAACAAATGTTTGAAGCAGCATCATGACTGTGTGCCTCTGGCAAGTTTGTTTGATTATAATGCCAGGAGCATTTTTGTGCACTCAATACACGTGTTTCTTGTAGGCGAACACCAAAGTGATGACACACAGCCGTCTATTCCACACAACACGTGAAAATCTGGCTCGATGCTGTGGACTCTCATATAGTTAACGACTCGTTTGACAGAACTTCCCCAAAATGTGCACCATGGGCACGGCGTGACTGGCATTGCCATTTCTTTTTCCTGCTCAAC
Organism: Rhipicephalus annulatus; assembly: GCA_013436015.1. Classification (NCBI taxonomy): domain Eukaryota; kingdom Metazoa; phylum Arthropoda; class Arachnida; order Ixodida; family Ixodidae; genus Rhipicephalus; species Rhipicephalus annulatus. The sequence goes on along the minus strand of WOVY01002212.1, from coordinate 37,390 downwards.
ATGGATCACACTGCGAATTGCATATAGGTACAGTGCACTCAGCATCAATACAGCTCTTCAGATACAGCTGGCTATATACATATACTTTGAGTAGCAGAGCAGATCACGTGTGCTGATAACGCGAATGGCACACAGACCAGCCGAAATAACAGCCCGAATCTGTTAACGGCGCGCAGAAACTCGCAACACTAACCATGAAATTACACTCGCCCTCGACAGCAAGTCGATATGTTTTTCGGCTGTTGTTGTGATGACATGTAAACACTTTTATTTCGTTTTGATCTATGACCGTCGAGTGTATTCGTGCCAGCGAGCTGATGCAATCGTTGACTGGAGATGGGTGCAGTGACGGCAACAACAAAGGTGGCTGTGACAGCTGATTTGCTCGAACAAGCGCATCACTCGTGACATCCAGCTGACCGCATACCACTGCTCCAGCTGCAGTTTCGGATTGCCACAATCAATGAAGCATGTGTGTCACATGTTCCACTTGCAGCGCACGATCAGCAAAGCGATCGACATCTCACGCTGAAAACAGAAACAGCACGCACAGCCACAGATGTACCAGCTCCAAACAGTGAACGAAACAGAGGCACACACTTAAAAGTAATCGTGAAACTCTCGACGCGTAGCAAGTTTGTATGTTTGTCTGCTGTAATCGTGATGTCTGTTTCACTTCATCGTGATCGATGACCGTTGAACTGACTGAATTATCGACCAGAGATTTGCACAGTGACGGAAGCAATTAAGGCGGCAGTAACTGTTAATTTGTCGAAAGAAACGAGTCCCTCATGGCAGTCAGCTGATCGACGTTGCTTTCCAGCTGATCGCGTAAGGCTGTTTCGGTTGCAGATTCGGATTGCTCCTAACGCTGCTGTTGCAACAATGAGGTCTTAAATAATGTACTGCATCGAAAAAAAGAAAAACAAAGGAAGAACATTTCCACGATTGTCTTCGATATGCATATATGCGTGGCCACGGTGATCTGTTTTGCCAAAGGAACGCGCGTGTCATAGTTGCTCAACTTGCCATTTTTTTCTCAAGATGGCAGCAGAGGTACTCCAGGCTGATTTCTCCGCTCCGGCACACTTGAATGTACGTAGCCAGCGTGTGTCATGCAGGGGTGGCGAAGAAGGAAGGCACTGTTGAACTAGAGCCTTCCCCAAAATTCTTGCTTGCTCCCCTCCTTCAGGTGCTTGGAAAGCTCACCCAAGAGATGCAGTATCAAAATAAAGTGTCAAATCATTTGCAATTTATGATGACAGAATGATGAGGATTACCCTCTCAGCCTGTGTTGAGAAAGCACTTGAACTGCAGGGGGCAAGGCCGCAACAAGAAACGAAATGGCTCAAACTAGTAGTAGATTTAAAAAGAGTCCAGTTTTCAGTTCAGTCTGCTTGTGTGACTCGGCTAATTCGCGTCTAGGATGTGAGATCCTGTTTTCGAGGCGCCTACCCTCACAGACCTCTCCCCTTTCGAGGGGGGGGCGGTGGTACGGCTAAAGTAACACCTGAGAGGGGGGTGTGGTCATGACTTTCTTGTTTTTACTAGGTGAAAAACACCTTCTTACCCTAAATACTGTTGATGTCTGCTCACAGTGGCTTCACTTATTTGTGATAATTGGTAATAGGAGCTGGACTACGAGCACACGGGAGGGGAAAGGGAGGGATGCTGACACAGACTTTACGGGGGAGCGATCGCTCATACCCCCCCTCCTTAGCATGCGCTACTGACGATCACCGTAGTGTACACTGATGTGAACGCGACGTCGAACTCTAGCGTTGGTGAGAACCAGTTGGAGCCAGCCACCGGTGGCCCATAAGACTGACACGTGCCTAGCGGCAGCCACGGGAACCTCGCGCAGTCCGTATACGTGCTCCCGAGGCTAGTCTGGCTATCTACTGTACCTCATGCAGTCGCTGCATAGTCTCGTTTTCCTGCGCTGGTTTAAAATTTGCATCGCTCACCTCGCTGGCTGGTTTGTCCTATCTTTTTTTGCTTTTTCGACGCTGCGAATTGCTCAGATGCGTTGTATTTCTCGGCAAATTATGAAGTCCAATACATATTCTAGAAGATCGCAACCTGGAAATTGCTTTACGTTGAGTCAAATGAGTCGTGGCTTCATCTGCAAAGAACTTACATGTCCTTTGTATATTTCCTTAAGGTGAAAGCAGACAAGAGGCACCCCTCATACTCTACTATTATTGATTTGTCGAGCTCCATTCTGTTTCAAAACAGGCCTTCAATGAGGCAGCCCTTCTCAGTTCGCCTGAAGGGTCTAGCTGAGGACACTGGAGTGTCACTCGAACACAGTTTAATGGCTCCTGTAGCATACCTTCCACCGTGACAGTGGCAGACTATAGATTGCGATGTGTCTTTCCTAGAAATTACTAAACATGCGCCTATTGCCATATTCGAACATACTTCTTGGAACTTCAACACAAATACACACGTCCTAAGTTCTTTACAGATGCCTCTAAGTCTAACTCCTCTTTGTCCTTCGCTGCTGTCGGCCCATCCTTTTCGGATGCTGGCCCTCTACATCCAGGCAGAAGTATCTTCACAGCGGAAGCTTACGCGATACTTGTGGTGGCTAAACACATCAAACAATTACAAATACAAAAAAGCAGTAATTTATACAGACTCCCTCAGTGTGGTAACGGCTCTGCACAGTCTTAAAAAACAAAAAAAAACCCTGTCCTTGTCTCACTTTACTCCATTTTGAGCACACTCTACACACTCAAACAACATGTTGAAGTGTGCTTGGTGCCAGGGCACCGTGAGATCCAAGGCAACGTGAGGGCGGATCAGCTCGCTGCATTCGTCCACAAAAGCACTGCCCCTACACCCATATTAATCCCGGCCCTTGATGTTAAGCGGTCTCTCAAACGAAACCTCAGGGACTACTGGCGGAGCAAGTGGGATACACACACACAAAACAAACTACACGTTTTTAAGCCACACCTTGGTCATTGGCTGCCAGTATCAAAATCGCGTCATACAGAGGTAATACTAACGAGACTCAGGATAGGACACACATACACGACACACACATATCTTTTGTGCGGTGGCGATTCACCATTGTGTGACAGATGTGGGGAAGCATTAACAGTCCTTCACATGTTATTTCAGTGCAAACACTTACATTGTAACACATTGCGCCCACATTGTAACATGGCTTTTAGTATTTTATTTTTTTTTCAAGGACGCGCCGAAGCCGCGCTACGTTGTGCTTTTCTGAGTCCTCTCTTCGACCCTCCTCCTTTACGAGCTCTATCGCTGCATGAGCGAAAAAGGCGGGAAGTCAGGGAGCCATTTCAGTTGCTGCCCTGCTTGGAGGCATTTGGCTGTGCGAACGAGTGTTTTCTTGTATACCGTCAGCGGATTGCGTGTTTGCCATATTGGTCGACGGATTGCGTGTTCCGCTGTAGCGCAGTGATGGCGGTGCGGTGATTTGTGAGCGTGCCTGCCATACATGCGAAGCGTATGTACACTTTGGAAGAAGGCACCCTGGATGCATTGAAAGCCGCCATATCTACGTGCCCAATTATGGGCGACAGGGTGGACCTTTCCAAGAGCACATTCAAGGCAAGTCGCTGTTAATTTTGCCCTTTTCTTTGCTTTTCATGGAAGCAAAATATCTTATTTACACGCATCTTGACATTGATTTGCGATTTGGTGCACGCGATTTCTTGTTTTCGGTTTCCTTATTTTCTTGCTTAGCAGTGACAGCACACAGTCGGTAGCGACGTTTACTACTCCGTCATGGCTTTTTTTTTTTTTGCAATTCGTGTACACAACTCAAGTACATCTCTAGCTGACTCATTGCATATTCAGCAGATCGCTGGCTCGTTTAGCTGCACGATGGTCGATTGCTAACCGGCCAAATTCAGTCATAAGGCGTCAGGAAGGCTCGCACTTTCATCGCAGGTGAATGTATCAGCCAGCTGTCCCCAACGCTCTACATTTGCGTGAGAACGTCGGTATCGTTCTTTGTTAACTGTGAACTATACATCGCTGCTACAAACACAGAGGCACTGATTTTACATTCAGCGAACTTGTCGTTTATATTAAAACAATGAAATAACTCATTGTAATCAAAATTTATGTGATAATCACACTCACAACGTTAATGATGATGATGATGATATATGGTGTTTTTTGGCGCAAGGGCCATTTGATGGCCAAAGAGCGCCAGTTCATGGGACAAAGAATGTGGACAATGACTGTGATTAGCGGCTGTATAAGGGCCATAAAATTCCTCGCAGTAAGGCGGGTAAAAACATACAAGTAATAAAATCATGACCATGCCGTGAAAGGTGTGTGTGGTGTGAATAGGCGACAAAAGTTGGTGATAATGAAAAACGATGGCGGACATGTGTGGCTGTGATGATGTGGATTGTGTGGCCCGTGACGGGGCGAAGAGGGAACGGCAGTTCTGCTCTGCGGTACGCCTTGGAGACGAAGACGAGGAAAAGGAAGCGCGAGCGGGGCGTGGGGCTCGAGCAGTTGAAGCGTGACACAGTTGGAACGGCAGCTGCTGGTCGGCGGTTCAAGTCGCGACATCGCTGAACCAGGCGTCCGGCAGCCTTGCGGACCTGGTGAGCTGGCTTACTGCTTCGGGCTGCGTCACTCAACCAGGCGTCCGGCAGCCTTGCGGACCTGGTGAGCTGGCTTCCTGCTTCGGGCTGCGTCCCTCAACCAGGTGTCCGGCAGCCTTGCGGACCTGGTGAGCTGGCTTCCCGCTCTGTGGCCGGCGCTGACACGGGGACCGGCAGCATAGTCTGTTCGTGGCCTGAGGTCCTGGGGCCCGAGTGGTGGCACGAGGTGGCCGCGGCTCATGTTGGCGACGGGCCATTAACCTGCACTGCAGTGGCCTGGTGATCTACCGGCCTGCAGCACCACCATCACCACCACCACCACCTCATAATGGTCAAGGCAGCGTGACTGCACAAGGAACACCGGGGTGAACCGACCTCGCCGCAGCGGCAACAGTCATAACGGCGAGTAGGACAGTTCGTGTGCCGAGGCTGCGTAGAACGTTTGGCATGTAAATAAGGATCGCTATAGTAGTGTGTGTGTGAATTGTAAGTTATTCGGTTGTGTTAAAGTCTGTGTTGTGTGTACAGAGTCACCTGACTGCCGGTTGATTTATTCCAGATCCTGGGCCCACATTACACCATCACAAACTTAGCGAGCCTGCCAGGATCCTGCCAGTAACATCTTGAACGCAGAAATCCTCAGTCAGGTGTGTGCACGCAGCACAAGACGAGAGACATGGATCTCGATAAGTTAGCGGCTGTAGCAGCTCAGTTAGGCTTGTCTGGCGCGGAACTTCGCGAATGGATTGAGCGAGAGCAAGTTAGGCAGAGAGATGAGCGCGCAGCTGAGAGAGAAGAGGCCAAAGAAGCAGCCGAGAGACAACGGTTAGCGGACGAGAGGCAACGGTTAGCAGACGAGAGGCAGCTGCAAATCCTCCAACTTAAGCTCCAGCTTCAGGAAAGTGCTCAGTCAGCCATCTGCGGCGGCAGCACTCGCCCTATCGGCAAACCCATCATGCCTGAATCCGCAGAAGTTACTACCGCTATTTGACGAGCGACGCGATGACCTGCACGCGTATTTGCAGAGGTTTGAACGCGTGGCTACTGGGCAAGAATGGCCAAGAGATAAATGGGGAGTAGCCGTAAGCATGTGCTTAACTGGTGAGGCACTCACTGTCATTGGTCGAATGACTGCTGACGAGGCCCTGGACTATGATAAAGTGAAAAAAGCCCTACTTCAGCGCTTCAGATTCACGGCACAAGGATATAAAGACAAATTTCGGAAAGCCCGGCCTGAAGATGGCAAAACAGGGAAACAACTAGCAGCAAGGATCTCGAGCTATTTTGATAACTGGATTGAGATGGCTGATGTGCCCGAAACATTTGAGGGTCTTCAGGACCATGTTATAGCCGAGCAATTCTTGCGTTGCTGTAATTCGAAGCTGGCCATCTTCCTGAAAGAGAGGTAATGCAAAACCCTTACATCCATTTCAGAGTGCACCGACCGCTTTCTCGAAGCACAGGGAGTCAATAACATTGGTAAAATTGCAGATGATACAAAGGAGGCAAATAAACCCGGTGCTATGTCACAGTACAAACAGCCGAGTTGCTTTCTGTGTCACCGCAAAGGACATAGCGCTCCGGATTGTCGTGCGGTTCCGAAAGAGTCTGTGAAATGCAAAACATGTGAGGCGGCTTGGCCACAAAGCCACCGATTGCAAGGATCAGAGCAAAGACAAGTCGGTGTCTTGTGCCATGATAGAACAGAAAAAACAGGATTACTTCCCTATGGCCAAGTCCAAGGATGAGACATGCGCTGCTGAATGCCCCAAGAAGTGCGAGAACCAACCTATGTTCTTAGTCGACAACATGCCAGTGGTCGAAGGACGGGTGCTTGGACAACGCGCACGTGTCTTACGAGACACAGGGAGCAACACGACCATCGTCCGACGTGAGTTCGTGCCGGATCGATGCCTGACCGGGAAGACGGCAAGAGTTATGCTTTTGGATGGAAAGGCCAAGGAACTACCGGAAGCAAACATACAGATACACACGCCCTACTTCGTTGGTGATGTAAACGCTTTATGCATGACTAACCCTTTGTACGACCTCGTGCTCGGCAATATTCCAGGAGTAAAAGGACCACAGGAGCCAGATACTACCTGGGAGTACTCTGACGCCCTGTTCCCTGAATCGACTGGTTCGAGCAAAATCCCGGCATGCTGGGAAAAGTCAACCTTGCTTTCTGCCGTCGTCCGGACGCAGGGGAAGACGGAGAGTATGATGAAGATTCCGCTAGTTGGTTTCGCTAGAAGTGACCCGAGTGCAGCTAACTGAGAGCCAAAAAGACGACCCAAGTCTGAAGAGTTGCTTCAGCAAGATTGAGAAGGAGTTTCACTCCAATAAAGACATGACGTACCACTTTTCTGAAGAGGCTGGTCTACTGTATCGACATTACCGCCTTTCTACAGGGAGGACCTTTAAGCAAGTAGTCGTGCCAAGGACACTTCGACAACACATTTTGAAGGTTGCACACGAGGGCATTATGGCTGGTCACCAAGGCTTGCGACGTACCACAGACCGTATCCTTGGGGATTTTTACTGGCCAGGTATGCATGAAGAAATCAGACGGTTTGTCAAGTGGTGCGACGTCTGCCAGAGGACAACGCCGAAAGGGAAAGTCGGAGTCGCTCCGTTGAACAACATGCCTCTCATACGGACACCATTCTAAAGAGTCGCCATTGACCTGATCGGACCGTTATCTCCTCGATCAGATAAGGGAAACCGCTATGTGCTTACCCTCATTGACTTCGCTACTCGCTATCCTGACGCAGTAGCCCTACCCAGCATCGACGCTGTCAGTATTGCAGAAGCCCTCCTTGAAATATTTTCCCGAGTGGGCCTGCCTCGAGAAGTGGTTACCGATCAAGGTAGAAGTTTCACGTCGTAACTCATGAAAGAAGTGGGCCGACTACTAACTGTAAAGTTTTTTCGTACCACCCCATATCATGCCATGGCCAATGGATTGGTCGAAAAATTCAACGGTACGCTGAAGGCCATGCTCAAAAGGGTGTGTCAGGAGGAGCCGCGGTCATGGGATCGCTACATTGCTCCTCTTCCCTTCGCTTATCGCGAAGTACCGCAAGCCAGCTTGGGCTTTTCACCATCTGAATTAATCTACGGCAGGCATGTGCGTGGACCTTTGAGTGTTTTAAGAGAGCTGTGGACGAACGAGAACATTGAGGATGAAGTGCGAATAACGTACACTTACCTTGTGGACTTTTGAAACCGACTCGAACACACCTGTAACCTCGCTCATGAAGAGCTTGGTAAAGCATGTGAAAAGCAAAAGCTTTATTACGACCGTAAGACCTGCCACAGAAGGCTACGGCCCGGTGACAAGGTTTTAATTCTCCTTCCTACAGACACCAATAAGCTTCTCATGCAGTGGAAGGGCCCGTTTAAAGTTGCTGAAGCCAAGAGTGATGTTGATTATGCAATTGACTTAGGGCAGAGCATCAAGGTCTTCCACATGAATATGCTAAAGAAGTATGAGAAAAGAGAAATAACGTCTCCTCATCAGGTGGCTGCAGTGAATACTACAAGTGCAACACCTGGGGAAGAGGCGAACAGTGAGAGCAACGACTCTGAGGATACCATCCCCTCTCTCAGCCTATGCCAAACACAAACGGCATCAGACGTAGAGATATCGCCCAAACTACAGACAGACCAACTTCAGCAAGTTCGACAATTGTGCGAAGAGTTTGCAGACATATTTTCGGACCTTCCCGGCAAGACACAACTTGTCGAATGCTCTCTTGACCTCGTCATCGAAAAGCCAGTTCACGTGCCTCAGTACCCGATTCCTCTAGCGCTGCGTGAGAACGTCGAAAAAGAGGTACAGGAGATGCTTCGAATGGGCATAATCGAGAAATCAAAGTCGCCATATCATGCGCCGATCGTTGTCGTCAAGAAGCCCGACAACACCATACGGTTGTGCATTGACTTTAGGGAGCTGAACAAGACCTTGGTTTTCGACAGTGAGCCAATTCCGAGAATTGATGTTCTAGCTCTTGTGAGGAAACAGAAATTTTTCTCGAAATTCGATTTCACGAAGGGCTATTGGCAAGTGCCCATGGCTCCAGACAGTCGTGAAAAGACGGCATTTTCAAGCATGTCGGGGCTCTACCACTTCAAATACATGCCTTTTGAGATTAAGACTGCAACAGCGATATTTGCGCGCCTTATGAGGAGAGTTCTAGGCGATTTGCCGAATGTGCATCATTATTTTGACGATGTGGTCATCGCTACTAGCACATGGCATGAACATATGGAAGCCTTACGACTTGTCTTCGAAAGAATCCGCAATGCAAACACCTCACAATCAAACCGAGCAAGTGTGCGATCGGAGAGCGTACCATTACATTCCTCGGACATCGCATTGTCGAGGCGAAGGTAGAACCAATGCTGAAAACGCTGGACAAGATCCTAGCCGCCAAGCGCCCCACGACGAAGAAAGCTGTACCATCCTTTCTCGGTTTTACGGGCTATTACAGGCAGTTCATTCCGAACTACGCAGAGATTTCCAAGCCCTTGACTGACCTTACCAAGAAAGGCCAACATCACATCGTATCGTGGGGACCGACGCAAGAAAAAGCATTCACCGTGCTGAAAGACAAGCTCGCCGCAAGTCCCATACTGCAAGCACCGGATCTTTCGAAGCCTTTCGTGCTCCGTACTGATGCCTCAAACACAAGCATCGGCGCAGTGCTTCTGCAAAACAGTGGGGACGATATTTTACATCCGGTTGCTTATGCTAGTCGCAATCTGCTGCCTAGAGAGGCCCGCAATTCCACAATAGAGCGTGAATGCTTAGCTGCTCGTGTGGGCTGTTCAGAAGTTCCACATTTACTTATGCGGCAAACCCTTCATTATTCAGTGCGACCACCAGCCACTCCGGTACTTGCAGTCAGCCAAACACGTCAATAATCGAGTGTTACGATGGAGCTTACTAATGCAAGAGTACAGCTTTACCGTAGAATACATAAAAGGCTCAGACAATGTAGGAGCGGACTACTTCAGTCGCATCTGAGTTGCTCTAATCTTTCTCCACTTGTGTATTTTTCATGTGTGTTTTTTTTTTCATTACGTGCTGTGTGGATCACAACCATTCGGATTCGTGTGAACTTGTTCCCTCTTTACAAACGCGCCTGCACTTTTGCCTACACACCGCCTGGCGTGGAGTGGAATAGTTGCTCACAACTATCTTAAGTGGGGGGTGGTGTGATGATGTGGATTGTGTGGCCCGTGACGGGGCGAAGAGGGAACGGCAGTTCTGCTCTGCGGTACGCCTTGGAGGCGAAGACGAGGAAAAGGAAGCGCGAGCGGGGCGTGCGGCTCGAGCAGTTGGAGCGTGACACAGTTGGAACGGCAGCTGCTGGTCGGCGGTTCGGGTCGCGACATCGCTGAACTAGGCGTCCGGCAGCCTTGCGAACCTGGTGAGCTGGCTTCCTGCTTCGGACTGCGTCACTCAACCAGGTGTCCGGCAGCCTTGCGGACCTGGTGAGCTGGCTTCCCGCTCTGTGGCCGGCGCTGACATGGGGACCGGCAGCATAGTCTGTTCGTGGCCCGAGGTCCTGGGGCCCGAGTGGTGGCACGAGGTGGCCGCGGCTCATGTTGGCGACGGGCCATTAACCTGCACTGTGGTGGCCTCGTGATCTACCGGCCTGCAGCACCACCATCATCACCACCACCACCTCATAACGGTCAAGGCAGCGTGACTGCACAAGGAACACCGGGACGACCGACCTCGCCGCAGCGGCAACAGTCATAACGGCGAGTAGGACAGTTCGTGTGCCGAGGCGCGTAGGACGTTTAGGCGTGTAAATAAGGAACGCTATAGTGTGTTGTGTGTGAATTATAAGAGTTATCGGTTGTGTTAAAGTCTGTGTTGTGTGTACAGAGTCACCTGACTGCCAGTTGATTTATTCCAGATCCTGGGCCCACATTACACCATCACAGTGGCATTAGCACAAGTACCTCACTCATTCATACCCTTGCATGCAAGGGCCGTGAGGCAAGTGCTTTCCTGTGTAGCCACCGCAGCAAAAACCTCCCTGGAGAGGTCGTGCTACGGGATGTCCGGGTATATGATATGAAGATTACGAATTTCTTTTAAAAACGCTAACAATGATTTATGACTAAAAAGCGGTTCCCTACCAACGAACATTGCAGGGTGTAAAGGTATATGTTGTCGGTAGGGTAATGGAAAATGCTGTTTTCTTATAGTTTCTAATTGTTTACATTGGATTAAAACGTGAAGGACTGTGGATGCTTCACCACAGTTTTCACACAATGGTCGATCACCACTGGACAAAAGATGTGTGTGTGTCGTGTATGTGTGTCCTATCCTGAGTCTCATTATATTACCTCTGTATGACGCGATTTTGATACTGGCAGCCAATGAGCAAGGTGTGGCTTAATAATGTGTAGTTTGTTTTGTGTGTGTGTATCCGACTTGCTCTGCCAGTAGTCCCTGATGTTTCGTTTGAGAGACGGCTTAAGATCAAGGGCCGGGATTAATATGGGTGTAGGGCCAGTGCTTTTGTGGACGGATGCAGCAAGCTGATCCGCCCTCACATTGCCTTGGATCTCACGGTGCCCTGGCGCGCAGCACACTACAACATGTTGTTTTAGTGTGTAGAGTGTGCACAAAATGGAGTAAAGTGAGACAAGGACCGGGTTTTTTTTGTTTTTTAAGATTGTGCAGAGCCGTTACCACACTGAGGGAGTCCGTATAAATTACTGATTTTTGTATTTGTAGTTGTTTGATGTGTTTAGCTGCCACAAGTATCGCGTAAGCTTCTGCTGTGAAGATACTTGTGCCTGGATGTAGAGGGCCAGCATCCGAAAAGGATGGGCCGACAGCAGCGAAGGACACAGAGGAGTTGGACTTGGAAGCATCTGTAAAGAACTCAGGACGTGTGTATTTGTGTTGAAATTCCAAGAAGTATGTTCGGATATGGACGATAGGCGCATGTTTTGTAACTTCTAGAAAGGACACATCGCAGTCTATAGTCTGCCATTGCCACGGTGGCGGATATGCTACAGGAGCCATTCAACTGTGTTCAAGTGAGACTCCAGTTTCCTCGGCTAGACTTTTCAGGCGAACTGAGAAGGGCTGCCTCCTCGAAGGCCTGTTTTGAAACAGAAATGAGCTCGACAAATCATTAATAGTAGAGTATGAGGGGTGCTTTTTATCTGCTTTCACCTTAAGGAAATACACAAAAGACATATAAGTTCTCTGCAGATGAAGCGACCACTCATTTGACTCAACATAAAGGCTTTCTACGGGGCTGGTGCGAAAAGCACCCGTAGAAACACGGATGCCCAAATTGTGCACGGGGTCCAGCATCTTCAAAGCACTTTGAATTGCAGACTGATAAACAACGGCCCCATAATCTAAGCGGGTGCGAATGAGGCTTCGATACAGATTTATGAGGCATTGCCTATCACTACCCCAACTAGTACGTGACAGCACTTTTATAACATTCATGGCTTTTAAACATTTTATTTTTAAATTCTTGATGTGCGGAACGAAGGTCAGCTTGTTGTCCAAGATTAAGCCTAAGAATTTATGTTCGGCTTTGACGGACAGACGTTGCCCGTTCTGTCGAATGTCAGGTTCAGAGTGCATGCCTCTCTTTCGAGAGAACAAGACACACATGCTTTTTTGTGGGTTAAGTCAAAATCCGTTTTCATCTGCCCATTTGGAGACCTTGTTTTAAGCCCAGCTGAACCTGCCGCTCACACATTGCCAAGTTGCATGACTTGAAGCCAAGCTGAACGTCGTCGACATATGTACAATAGGACATATTGCGGGGGATGGACAAGTGCAGAGAATTCATTTTGATTATAAAAAGTGTGCAACTAAGCACGCCACCTTGTGGCACGCCTGTTTCCTGGACAAATGTTTGGGAGAGAACACTGCCAACACGGACACGGAATGTCCGGTTTGTCAGGTAACTTTCGATTATATGAAACATTCTTCCGCGCACACCAAGGTGGGACAGGTCTCTTAGAATTCCAAAACGCCATGTTGTATCATAAGCCTTTTCGATATCGAGGAACACAGAGAGAAAATATTGTTTATGGACGAAGGCATCCCTGATCTGTGCCTCGATACGAACAAGGTGGTCTGTGGTAGATCTATTTTCTCGAAACCCGCACTGAAATGGGTCGAGCAAATTGTTTGTTTCAAGGATATGTATAAGTCGACAGTTTATCATTTTTTCGAAGACTTTGCACAAGCAGCTTGTAAGTGCAATAGGCCTATAACTTGATGCTAAAGAAGGGTCCTTGCCCTATTTCAAAATGGAGAACAATAATAGCCTCTTTCCAGGAGGTAGGGATAGTGCCAGATAACCAGATAGCATTGTACAAACAAAGTAAGGTTTTTCGTGTTTCGGCTGGTAGGTTTTTTAACATTTCATACACCACACGGTCAGAACCTGGGCAGAAGTACTGCAGGAGTTTAGAAATGTTCGGAGCTTAGCTAAACTGAAAGCTTGATTGTATGCTTCGTATATAGTGGATTTGTGTTCGAGTTTCTGCTTTTCTATTCTTGTTCTGTATTTTTGGAAAGTGTCAGTATAGTGGGATGAGCTGGATACCCGTTCAAAGTGTACACCGAGGAAGTTTGCCTGATCTTCCAAGGTATCACCTTGAGTGTTTAGGAGTGGAAGTGTGTGTACTTGTTTTCCTGCTATCCTACCAACCATGTTCCAGACTTTAGCCTCCTGTGTGTATGAATTGATCCCCGATAAAAACTTCTGCCAGCTTTCTCTTCTGGCCTTCCGACGCGTTCTCCTGCCTTGGGACTTTATTTTCTTGAAGGTGTCAAGATTTTCGGCTGTTGGTGTGTTCCGAAGCAGCCTCCATGCCCTGTTGTGTTCCTTTCGCGCATTACGACACTCTGTGTTCCACCATGGGCCGTGTCGTTTGCCGGGCATTCCAGATGTTTGCGGTATGCACCTGGCTGCTGCGTTGCGTCAGTTAGAAAAGCTGTGAAGTTCTGCACAGCTTCATCTATGTCTAACCTACATATGTCTGTCCAACTCAAACGTGTAGTGTTGTGGAACTGTTCCCAGTCTGCATTGTTCATCAGCCATTTGGGAACATGTAGAGGACATTCATATGTTGTTTGTGAACTCAACACTACAGGAAAATGGTCACTTCCATATAGATATTTATGATTTTTCATTTCAGTAGGGGTAGGAGTGAAGGTGATACGATGCTGAGGTCTATAGACGAGTAAGTTTTGTTGGCAACGTTATAGTATGTTGGCTCTTTCCTATTCAACAAACAGGCACCAGAAGAAAAGAGAAATTGTTCAATGAGACGACCTCGTTAATCACAGCGAGAATCGCCCCACAGTCCTACTATGTGCATTTAGGTCTCCAAGAAGCAAATAAGGTTCAGGCAGTTCGTCTATTAAAGACTGGTATTCACGTCTTTCAAAACGTTGGTGTGGAGGAACATACAAAGAGCAGATGGTGACGAGTTTGTTTAAAAGTACCGCTCGAACAGCCACCGCCTCAAGGGATGTCTGGAGTGGTAAATGTGTACACGCTACTCCTTAGTTAATAATAATGGCTATGCCACCGGATGACGCCACAGCATCATCTCTGTCCTTTCGGTATATGACGTAAGCACGTAAAAAATTTGTAGTGGAGGATTTTAGGTGTGTTGTCCTGTACACACAGCACTTAAGGTGAGTGTTTGTATAAAAGCTCTTGGACGTCGTCGAGGTTTTTAAGCAGGCCTCTGACGTTCCAATGAATAATTTGTGTTTCCATATTGGAAGTAAAGTAGTGCTGTGTGTACGTTAAGAGAATGACTTGTTTAAGGTGAAAGGTCAAGCTCAAGTAACAGGGCTATTATCAGGTCCTGTTATGAGCTTTTTAGTTCTCTTGGCGCGCTCCAGAGAGCCGGGCCGCTCTTTTGGCACCAAGGGTGCCACCGTATCCATTGCCTTCGGAGGCACTGGATGCCCGCTCATGCGAGCTGGTTTTTCGAAGCTTGGGCCTCGCCTGGCGAGGTGAGGCCTTGAGACCCGAGGACCCTGGAGTCTCTGGTCTCTGTTCAATAGTAGGTGGAGTAGACTCAACTACTGCCGCCTTTGGGGACAGGCGCCACAGCCAATGGCTCGCTCTGCGCAGGCCGAAGGAGTGGCGAGGGCTGGTGCGACACTGCCCCCTAGCGCGCCGCATCAGCATATGTGCGGCCATAAAATGGCGAGACTCTTTTTCGTGCTTCTTTAATGTAATGTTTTCTTTTATCTTTAAATAGATGACCTCTTTTTTTTTTCCAGAAAGAACAGGAACGTGAGTAAGCAGCATGATTACCGCCACAGTTCACACAGTGTGCAGGTGCTTCGCAGTTGTCGGACGCATGGCCCACGACTCCACACAGAGCACAAGTTTTCCGGCCACGACAGCTTTGCGAGCCGTGGCCATATCTCTGACATTGGAAGCAACGGCGGGGGTTGGGAATATATGGTCTCACGGATATCTTTGTGTACCCAGTCTGAATGGTTTCCGGCAAATCGCTCGAAGCAAAGGTCAGTACTAAGTGTTTGGTTGGGATTTCCTTTTGATCTCTTCTGATCTTAATACGCTGTACGTTTGTCACGTTCTGGCTCTTCCATCCTTCCAGAAGTTCAGCTTCAGGTCAGGTCAAGCAAATCTACGTCCGATACGACCCCGCGAGATGAGTTCATGAACCTGTGTGGCGTAATACTGATGGGTGTGTCTCCAAACGTTGTGAGGGTGTTCAGTTTATCGAATTGGTCTTTGTCACGTATTTCAAGTAGTAGATCTCTGCTGGCCATTTGGTAACCTTGTACCGGCACTGAGAGTTTCGGTTAGGCACCTAGCCACTATGAAGGGGGATACAGTTCTGGCTTGTTTGTTAGTTTTTTCGCAGTGTATAACAGTGAAAATGAGGAAAGATTTGTCTTGGCCGAAAGAAAAAATTGATGTCTTCGGTGCGTACCCGCTTTGAGGACGCACGATCACTAAGTAAAGGGAATGCTTTGTGCATGCTAAATGTATGTTGTTCAGCAGCGTTGGCGGCCACCCACCACGGAGCCCAACGAGGGGACGCTGCAAGTTTGCGGATGCTGAAAGCTTTCAGACGTCAGCCGTACAACTCTGCTATAACCCAATGCGCCTAGGCCAAGGTAGGCTATTTGCACAGGGTTAACCCTTGCCACCGAGAAAATTGGAAGTAAGCAGAAGAGAGAAGTAGACAGGAAAGCTAAAAAAGTAAGAAAGACGAAGATGTAGGGAAAGAGAGATAGGAAAAGGCGACTGCCGATTTCCCCTGGGTGGGTCAGCCCAGGGGTGCCGTCTACGTGAAGCCGGGGCCAAAGGAGCGTGTTGCCTCTGCCGGGGGGCCTTAATGGTCCAATCATCCAGCGTCGGCTCAACCCCCAGGATCCCCTTTTCCCGGGCACGGAAAAACCACGCACGGCTAGGCGTGGGAGGGAGTCGAAACTCCCCCGTTAGCTCGGGTCTGTGGTGTTGCTACACACCAAACGCCTACTTGCGCAGGCGCCCCTGCGGGGTCACAACGTTAATCAGCAGGCAGACTTTTTGGCTAGCGCCTTAGTGGGTTACATATTCTTTGCACAGGTGAGATGAGCTCTAATTCGAAACTTTATCAATGTTTAGGTGCGTACGAAAAAAGTTGGAAAAATAAAACAACTGACTAGATGTTTAGGTACTGCGTTTGTCATTTACAGATTTTTGAACCGAACTTTGCCGAATATGTTGATCTTGCCCCAGTTATTTATTTCACAATACGTTGACGACATAATCGACTTAGCACGAGTCGTGGTGCTCTACGAAGCAGAAGAACATCATGTTTCTTCTGAAATGGTAATTACCTTCTATCCTTGTAAGAAAAGCTTTCCCTAGCGTTGGTTATGTGCTACATGTTTGCTATGCATTATATACACGCATAATGTGCGCCCGAGTATCTGTATTTTCGTGCGTGAACCCCTGCATGTGTTCGTGCGGAACCGCGCTTGTGTACGCCCGCCCGTGCAGGCGTGTGCATGCGTGCGTGTGTGTGCGTGCGCGTGCATGTCTGTGTGCGTGCGTGTGTGTCTGTGCGCGTGTGTTTGTGAGAGAGAGAGAGAGGTCGTGCGTGCCTGCGGGTATGCCCGTGCATGTCTGCATGTGTGACGCGCGTGCATGGGTCATTCTACGTCGAACGTCCCAGCCAATTTGGCGACCATCTCAAGTGTCTTCGAAAAAAAAAAATTGCCCCGCCGCGGTGGTCTAGTGACTAAGGTACTCGGCTGCTGACCCGCAGTTTGCGGGTTTGAATGCCGGTTGTGGCGCCTGCATTTCCGATGGAGGCGGAAATGTTGTAGGCCCGTGTGCTCAGATTTGGGTGCACGTTGAGGAACCCCAGGTGGTCGAAATCTCCGGAGCCCTCCACTACGGCGTCTCTCATAATCATATGATAGTTTCGGGACGTTAAACCCTACATATCTATCAACCTATAAATAAAAAAAATGTGGTCATTGACTGCATTGAAAGCAGTTAACTGCTAGGATATATTGCAGAGAAAAATTTCTTGATCATGTGGCTTGCCTTCTGAACTTCCTCGAATGACATGTGGGATATGCATGTGAAAAAAAAAATATTTTAAATATACTGCCCCTTATTTGTTTCACCAAATTTTATGTACATGCTCGGTAAAGGAGCTTGAGTAATGTGTTTGAAGCTCAGTAACATTAGTAACATTAGTACTGGCACATACGCCTCCAATAACTTAGCCAAAATGTGTAATGTCTGAATTTTTTTTTATTGCAATACTTCACTTTGTACGAATATCGGAGCAGTTATTACTTACTCCACAGAAGGTATATTTTGAGGGAAAAAGATTTTTAGATTTCTCAAGCTGCTAAATATATGAGAGAAGACTCGCACAGTTCGCAAAATTGTCATTTTTGTCCATATTATGACGCATTTTCACCATATGATGGTCTAATTAAAATCATCATTACACCTCAATAAAAACCAAACAAGCAGTTCTTTTTATGTGGCAAACTTATTATTACATTTTCAAGGAAGGAAATAATTTTTGAAATGACGAATTTGAAATGTTCAATGACGACAGCTGCCGCTTTGAAATGCCCCATTCTCATCAATGGGAAACTTCAAAAATTATTTTCTTTCCTAAAAGAAAGAAAAATTCAATGACAAGATTTGACATATAAAAAGAACTGCTTAATTTCTTTAAATTCCAGTATAAAGATGGTTAAGGGGACTCCTAGAGCGCGGCAGCTCTGATCAACCAACACAGTCGCGCTGTCTCTAGAGAGCCGTACGTGGCAAGTCAGAGCCACTCGAAGAGTTAGGTATATCCTCTTTTTTTTTCTAGGGTGTAGGAACTTGTGCTCATCTTTTATCGTGACATGTGCAGTGAATCACATTCCAATGTGCACAATGAAGCGCTGAATCACTATTGAATACAAGTATGCCATTAAGCTAATACGAAAATAGTATACTTCAACAATTGTTAGGTCCTAGAATTTGTATTGAATCATGTTGCTGTGTGATAGATCTACAGCAAAATACATATTTCCCATTTGCTTCCATTGCACCGAATTGTGTTGGATTTGTTTAAACCAATGCATATCTATACAACGTGCCATGATATGGTAATGACTAATGGGTATGACTCATTTGCATATATTTAGGGTTCACAATAGGAAAATGAGTGTGATGCTTCTGCGGCTTTGAGGGTGGATGGTGACAGCTTTTCAGGCCTGGAATGCTTTCATCTGTAAGTGGCGAGAAATTCTTGCTGTGTTGGATGCCTGTGCGACAGTATTGCGAGAGATTGCCTACTATGTATTTATTAGCTGTTTTGCTTCAGTTGAAGGGTTAAAGCAACCTGTAACTGTATACCTTCAGTAGGAGTTTTTAATGGGCGAAATCGACACTTAGCTTTGTGCTTGTTAGCTTCTGTGATCACGTGCATGTAATCTGTCTTGCAGTATGACGTAGCTTACAGCTTTCTGCCTTTCCTTCTATCTCTCTCTTTCTGATAGCTTCATATTATGTGGTGTGAATACATTAGTGCATTGTCTGTGAATAGGTGCGCCTATAGTTAGGATAAATTATCATTCTGAACGTACATTCATCTTACTTCTTGAGATGCTATCAACAGACCGTACGTAGCATGCAAATTGCTCTTTTTTATTGAATAGCTTTGTTTTAGTATTTCTTTGTAATCATAGGATTATATGAGACAGAAGTGCATTAATAGGGAATGAAAAATAGCTTTCTTGTGTTTTTAACACAACACAAGCTTAGACCTAATACCATTCAGAGACAATTATTTTCAACGATGACAGCCAAACTGGTACACTGAAATATCTGATTTCACATTTCAGTTCCTTACATTCAGATGACGACGGAAAGGCATTTGTATTCCCTAGTTTCGGATCCCTTCATGACATCATAGTGAGGGATGGCTCAGTGACATCTGCAGTGCAAGAGATGGTAAAGATAACAGTGTAAGTAAAAAAGGTGCTTCCCCTGCCTTATATAGTCATGCTTATTAGGACTCATTAAGGTAGCCTTTAGTATTGTACTTCAGCCTTTTTATATAGGTGTGTGTGTGTGTGTGTGTGCGTGTGCGTGTGTGTGTGTGTGTGTGTTGACACGCTTCTCTACATCAATGCAACCTAAAACCTCCAGTGAGTAACCTGCTGCAAATGTCTGCGTATTCTTTGAACGTAATTAGAAACAATAATAATCACTTGTAAAAGACAACTTCTGAAGGGGAAGTTTTTGTGAAGTCCATTGCGTTTTGAAATGTAGCCATAGTCAGTATGGAGCATGATGTGGTTCAGTTGGCCCTCCTGACCAAGCCTGTGTATTTCGTTCTTGCAGGGTCCCAACGCGACAGTTTTATAACAAAGTAATGATTCAACTTCTGGAAAAGTACCCGCATTTGCAAGATGCTATAGGGAGTGGCATGGTAAGGAAAAATTGAATCACGCAGGAACAGTAATCAGTTTCTAAGCTATAGATTGTCTTGCTTAAGAATCGTGCTGAAAACAGTTGGGGTGTGTGCGGTCTGGGTAAAGAAAAGAAATGCGGTCAAAAGCTATAGAGCTGTATCAAAAAGAGCGCATTTATATTCTTAGCTTAATTTCCTGCCAAGGCATTTAAATAAAACACAGGAAATATTTGCTTATTTGGGCCCTGGTTTCCGCACTGTTGCCTATAAGACACATAAGATTTTATGCTGCTAAGCTACTGAATGTGAGTTTGATTCCCTACCACAGCATTCCGCTTTCATTCAGGGGAAAGTGCGCCTGCCAGTTTAAATTTAGCCAAATAGTAAAGAATCCCAGTGAGACGAAATTTTTCTGGAGACACCCACTCTAACGGGGCTCCGTAACCATATATGCCTCAAAAACCTCATCGTTATTATTACTACTTTTACGTGTGTCACATTTTTCGTGTAGATAAATGAACAAAGGTACTCATGTTTTCAGGACTCGTGGAGGTGCTCGCTTCGTATGAAATTCAAGAACCAGCGGCGAAGTTTGTCTAACAACGCTCGCGTTGAGGAGAACCGTAGGAAATTTTCTGCTTCTCGCAATACAGATGGCATCTGTACATCGGAACTCAAGCTGCACAAGAAGCGAAAGATGGTGAGTGATAGTGAAATAATGAACACATTGTCCGGCGTGTGGAATCGTTATAGTATTTGAAATTATGCGAATATCCTGTAGCTGGTCGAAGAAAATTACTATTTTTTGTCGTTATGAGACAAAATTGGAAGATTGAAACTCAAGATCAAATTCAGTGCCACACTAAATGCGATGAGACAGAAAATAGCAGCCAGAATAATATAACGCTACCCTAGAGATGAAAAAATAGCAGAGTGGGTCAGAAAAACAAGAAGGGTATAGCAGGTGTTGCAAAAAAAAGTGTCTCAAAGTACAACAATTGAAAAAGCGTGATATTTGTTTTATGCCTTCACTTACCTGTGTAGCTGCGGACCATTTGCAAAAAAAAGACATCATTTTGGGTGGTAAATAAGGATATAAAGCATCTAGGTTTTTAATATGACGGATTACTTGGCGAACAGCAGCTACTTGGAACGTGTCTACTATACAGCCGCCTACATCTGTGTGCTCTCGTGATGGCTACTTTAACTAGGTATAGACCAAAATTGGTACTAGCGGGGCTGGGCGGGTAAGCGCGTTTGACGATTGTGATCATGTAGTCATTATATGAATAACCAGAGTAACATCGCCGTGATTTTTGATAATTTGGGACACACATTTGAATCACCGGTAGACTCCTTAATAATAGGTGGAAGAAATGATGCCTGGCCAGCTGCGCAATGCATAGTACTGCTATGGCAACTGGTGTCAAGTTAGAGTACCAGAGTTGGTTGTAGGGGAAAGACACAGGTGCTGAAGATGTCAGGGAGTTAGAAGTTGTCGACGAAATTAAAAAGCCTAGCACAAGTGCTGCCGTCAGTAATGTAAGGAAAGTAGAGAGGTGCACACACACACATTTCAGTGGAACTGTTTACTTTTAGAGTAAACACAAAAAAGAGTATACAAAAAAGGTACTGTGTTCTATGTTACATCTCCAACGACATAATCAAACTCATTTTTTTAAAGAAAAAGTTGCTCAGTCTGTGCAAAAGAGGCAAAACGCGTGACATTGACTCATGTTTTCAATGTTTCTAATTTAGAACTATTCTAGATTTTTCTTTTCCTTCGACGCATTGCTTTTGTTACAAGTCATTGCTGTTGTTTTATTCCATTGCGAAATGTAATACCAAATGAATATATATGTACCCGCTCCTGCCTACGACTTCGCATGGAAGTCGGCAGTATTGACTAAATAAAATAAAAATATAAATAAATTATTTAGCAGTCGAAATCACAACCTAATTTTGCTGGGCATAAAGAACTGTCTGAGTTTACTTTCGTTTTTTTTTCTAATCGAGGTTTAATGACATCGCAAATTTTGGGGGGAGGTCCCCTATCATAATTTTCAAAAAAATGAAGTTAACGTGTGTTTCTTGTCTCATTATTTCTTTCACTTTCCTACAGAACATTGACATCTCTGGCCTTGCTGGAAAGGATGAGAACAGCTTTGAAAAGCACGAGGAATGGCTGCGGTCTCAGGCTTTCAAGCAGCGCCAGACGAGAAGTTCATTGATGAGAGAATGAACCTGACTGCGAAACGAAGACTATATGAAATCGCAGACATGAGTATTAGCCAGTGTTAAACACAAATATCCATCCTTGATGGACTATGAACGAGTAAGCTGGGCTTTATTGTCATTTTTATTGGAGAGGGAGTGTTGGAAGGAGGAAGTTTTTTGCTTCATCTCTTTCTAGCAAAATGACTGGCATTCTTGTGCTTTTTACACTAATTGTACCCGTCCTTGCTGCTTACATATGCTACTTGCTGCATTCCTGTATTACTCCTCAAACCCATAGCGTTGTCTAATGAGAGAGGCAAGCAATATTTCGACTCGTAGCCACCTCCTGGTAATATCGGTGTGTTTACACTGATTATAAAAGGCTTCGTGAGCGGAAGTAGTCTAAATTTTGCACTCTTGTGTTACTAATGGCGTTAGGACATTTCTTCTAAAAATGTCATTTGTCTCCTGATTGATAGATATATGGGGTTTAACGTCCCAAACCATCATATGATTATGAGAGACGCCGTAGTGGAGGGCTCCGGAAGTTTTGACCACCTGGGGTTCTTTAACGTGCACCTAAGTCTGAGCCCACGGGCCTACAACATTTCCGCCTCCTTGGGAAATGCAGCCGCCCCAGCTGGGATTCGATCCCGTGATCTGCGGGTCAGTAGCTGAGTACCTTAGCCACTAGACCACTGCGGCGGGGCTCGTTTGTATACTCATTGCGAATTATGTTTCTGTATTAACTAAGGACGCTTTATACTAACAAAGAATAATGTGTAACTCTTATAATTCACTAAACGTATAGGGTAATTTATATACTCATGCTTCAAAAAATTTTTACAAAATATGCTATCTTTGCATCTTTACTCATGCAATGTTTGTCTGTATATGTGTCACATAAAAC
Source organism: Rhipicephalus annulatus (assembly GCA_013436015.1). NCBI lineage: Eukaryota > Metazoa > Arthropoda > Arachnida > Ixodida > Ixodidae > Rhipicephalus > Rhipicephalus annulatus. The sequence continues at coordinate 14,674 of WOVY01002212.1, read as the reverse complement.
AGTGAAATAATAGGCAGGGCAAGGCAACATGCGAAGTATACCAACTTGTCCAAGAAACAACTTTAGCTATCTAATATGCATATCCAGTTTGTAAGTCATACTAGGCTTACAAAAGAAGGTGAGAAATTTAGGAGCACGTCATTGCATTCACACCAAAGTGCCATTCGCATCATGTCGTGCATTAACTGAATATTATATGTATTCCTCAATCCGAAACAAATTTACTGGCTTCCTTGTTATTGTCAAGCCAGCGACTGGTTACATCAACAAAGTGCTGCTTGCGAAACGTTTCCTCCAGCACCGTTGTCAGTTCAGTGATTTTCCTTAGGGTGACTGTTCCAAAAATAATCATTGTACCAGTTTTCCGCAGTTTTTTAGTCGAGCCTTTGCTGTCTGATCTTTGTTAGCGCTGTTATTTATGTGATCAAAAAGGTGAAGGCGAAAAAAAAAAGAAGATGTGGCCACAACTGTGAGGCGTGTCACACTACTGCATTATGTCGTTGTAGAGTGAAAGTGTAGTCCAAATTATGTACTTGCTGAAAAACTGCTCAAGTACTATTTCATTGTTTTTTACAGCTCGTTTCAGACTTTAAAAGGATGACTGGAATTCATGCAAAAGAAAAAATCAAGCTCGGAATTGATATGCTTCTTTCTCTGGCACGCAAACGTGTGGTGGGTCATGATGACGTCTTACAAGAAATTATGGCTACAACGCGACTGGAACAGGAAGGTCACGTACTTCGAACCAGACGTAAGTTTACAAAAACTTTCTGAAAATTGGACGACCTATAACATCTTTTATCAATTTAACATGAGTTAAGGTGATTGAAATGTGGATGCGAATTGCTGTCAGATCAAGCGCATAAAATACACGTTTGAAGCTTGGGGTTTAGAGAGCACGCAAATATCAAGCACAGCGTCAATTGTTAAATAGTTTGCTATGGAGCTTCCTGGGGGTAGGAAGAACTAAGAAATTGTTCATTTTTGATGCCTCTAAGGAGGCAGTCAGAATTGTGCTGATTACTGAGTTGTTCCTTGAATTGTTCGAGGTGTGATCAATGTCAATAAATTTTAAATTTTTTTGCAGACCTCTTTACTCTGGCCACCCTCAATATAATTTCATCTCATGTTAAAGAGAAAGCTGCCATATCTTCACTCTTTGTACATGAAGATGTAAGTCTTGCACTTTTGATTAATACTATATACATGTTCTGAACAATGTAATTTGAAAAATGTTTTTTACACGGGCTCTTAGTGCATTAGGAATTTGATTCTAAGGTTAGTTCAGGCTTTTGTTAGTGCCATTCTTAAGCTGTAGCCTTACACTTCACCTAAATTCGAGAAATAGCTATAGGCTGGAAAACTACCTTATCTAGATCACATGAAATTATTGGAAAGTATAGATTGTATGGCTCAAGTTCTGTATAATGTCATTTATATGCCGTTTAATAGGATAGGCACTACACATTCTTCATATATGGTGCTGCCAAAACAGGACGAACATTCTTTCATGAGAAATGATATTTGCTCTCATCACAGGACGAGACAGTGCCGCTGACACCCTGTGTAGTATACTCCGGCCCCAGCCTAGCACAAGCTCAGGTCCTCCACCTCCACGTGGATGACCAAAAAGTCTTCCGTGTCAGCAGCAATGCAGAAGATGGAGCGACTGCGCTGATGAGTGCATTTTTTGTTTTCAATATTGTCTATGGCCGCAAGGCTTTCAATACAACCACCGTGCTCAAACGACTTTTTCTCGGCATGAATAAGACCTCACCGAGAGCTGTTGCTACAAAGTTTGTCAACAATGTTGTTCAGGCACTAGGGTGCCGAAACTTTTAGTGTCATATTTCCTGAACTACTTTTTTGAAATTATCAAGTAATGTTATTTGTGTAAGGTATTTTTATTTTGCTGACTTCTAGCTTGGCCAAATGTCCCATTTTTTCGATGACCATCTGAAATGTACATGAAAATAATTGTGCTGATTTAATGCATTGAAAACAGTAGACTGCTATAGCTATAATAATTCAGAGAGAACAACTTTTTTTGGTCACATGTCTGCCTTCTTAATTTCTTAGAAAATCATTTGGGTGTTTCTAAAAAAATTTATTTTAAATGTACCACTTCTTCTGTACTAAATTTAGCTTACATGTTATGTAAATGTGCTTATGTGAAGGTATTTAGAGCTCAGTATTATAAGTGCAACTTTTCTACCACTTATGCTTCCAAGAATTAAACGTAAATTTGCATTTATCTATTTGCTTTTTTACACACTACACCCAGACGACATTCCAGAAAGTGAGATTTTTTCAAATAATTTCAGATGGCTGCCAATATAGCTGAGACATTCGGCGGGGAATCACCCAGCTGGTTCATTGGCTATAATTGTGCATTGCCTCTTTCTTATGTTTTTCGTGTCTCCTGGCTGAGTTTTGTGTTCATTTTTAGCTTATTATGCTTCCCATTTTGTATTGGTTTTATCATGCAGGTATATTCGCTAAAGTTGTATGTGAAAAACCTGCATACGTTTGTGTGTGCATGATTTCTCGTGACTGATTCTTGTACATCGAGGAATACAAAACAAAAACCACTCTTAATGTATACATTTGAAACAATCATCAGTATATACTATCGTGTACATCATTTTTTATGACTTATGTATATATAAAGGCGAGATTGTGAAGCCACCCTTACGGCATATATTTGAAAAAAGTTCTCTGCATATGTTTGCGTGTATTTCATTTCAAGTCAGTGATTGTGTACATGAAGGAGTATACTAAACAGAAACAACAGTGATTGTACATATTTGAAAGAATTATCAGTATATAATTGCGTGTATTTTTTTTCTAGTCACCAATTGTGTACTTGAAGGAGTACTAAACTGAAAACATTGTAATTGTATGTTTCAAAGAATTCTGAATAAAGTGAAACTGAAAAAATATAATTAAACATTTAGGTGTTCCGTCTCAGATGTACGTATATGTATACACATATATATGTATGCACGTTACACGTGTGGTGAATGAAATGTGTGGCAGGAAAAAGTGTACAGGAATGGCACGGGCTGCTGCATGGGTTACACTAGCCTAATGAATGAATACAATTAGCAAGGGCAACAAGGCTTAGTTTTCTGTAGGGTGCTATATGCATATATATACTGCGATATATGTTGTATGGGCAGGAGTTCATGCACGATTTCAGGCATTATATATATCTGTGCACACTGATTCGATATAGAGTTCGACAGTTGGCACACCATCACCAATCAGGACCAGTTCCTTCAAGAACTGTGTTATCCGTGCATACTGACATCTATATTAGTGCACTCTAAATGAATACTGGCACCCCGGCCATGGGCACTCAACACCCTTGTGCACCCTTCCGGCACCCTCCTCAATGGGTGTTAAAAAAGTGACGGACGTTGAAGGCACCCTTTTTTAATGGTGTTTCTGTAACACCCTACAGTTTTTTTACATGTACACCCTGTTCTTAGGGTGTTTGTCAAAGCACCCTTTTTGTAAGGTGCTGAATTAGCACCCTTAGGGTGTCGTCCATGAGACAAGCTCATTTACACCCTTTGGATGCAAAAATTTTTACTGTGTATGGGATCCGAGCTCGCCGCTCTTCGAGCCACTGTGGAGTTTGTTACGCAAGAATCCCCTTGTAGATGGGCCATATTCTGCGATTCCAACGCAGCCTTTCAATGCGTGCGAAGTCTGCGACGTGGAAACTACCACCAGCTGGTGTATTGTATTAATGAAATTTGTCATCGCGCCGCTGAGCAAGGACACGACATTGTTTTACAATGGTTGCCAGGCCACTGTGGCATCAGTGGTAACCACCTCGCCGACGAGGCTGCCCGATGTGCCCACGATGGAGTGCCCACACTGTTAATACCCTTGTCAAGAGTAGACGCAGCTAGAGAACTTCGTCACATTGCGCATAATGTCACGCTTGCACACTAGAATTCTCCACTTAACTCCAATCATCGCCCTAAGAACCTTAAGTCATTACTCCAGAAACAACTGCCATCCAAGATTTCTCGACGTGACGCTACAATGCTGTGCCGGCTGTGGACTGGGGTAGCGTTTACCAAGCCATTCAGCCATGGCATTGGCATGGCATATTTATCCATGTGTGAAAGCTGCAACTGTATAGAGATTATTGAACATCTCTTGTGCCACTGTGCCCAATTTGATGAGGATCGCCGGACTCTCCAGTGTGCCTTGAATAGACTCGATGACCTGCCATTTAATGAAGCAAAGATCTTAGGAGCCTGGTCGCGCCGTACATCAGCACAGAAAGCCTCATGACCCTCCTGAGATACTTGACAGCAATTTCATTGAGGGACTGCCTGTGAAACTCGGCGTTGTGTGTGTGATGTAACGTGTGTCTATCCTCTCTTTCTTTACTCCCTTCTCCCCCTCCCCATGTGTAGGGTAGAAGACTGGACGCATAGTCTAATTAACCTCCCTACCTTTCGTACATTTCTTTTCTTTCTCTCTCTCTCTCGTGACAGTTTAATTTTTTTTTGTGCAGCTATTGGCATCTTGATATAATTGCATGCCTCAAAACAGCCATAAAGCTTGCATCATTGATGCAGGTGTGTTTCATCAATCTAAACGGACTTCGTCTTATAAAATAGATGTGATGAAAGCGCCATAAAGTAGCATGGATCTTTGGCTAAACAAGCACACCTTCCACTGTTGTCACCCGTTCAGAGCATGCCTGCATGTCTGTAAGGCAGCGCATGCTCTTGTGCACATGACGTCATAGCCCGCAATGTGTTGCGCCGCACAGCAAAGCAAGTGGCTTGCGGGCTATACATAGATGTGGCCGCGGCTGTACTACTCAGTTACGCCGCACAAACTCGCTTCCATTAAGACTTATGTACATTTCCATAACATGGTAATTATGCCAGTAACAGCTGTATCTGGAGGTTACATAACTTTCATCTTTGAAAAATATACTCACATTTGTAGTAGGCGGCACCACTTTCCTCCCCACCTTGATTTTCGATTTTGGGAGGATTGTGCAATTTTTTTCAAGGTCAATGTATTCTTCAATCTCAGTGTCGAAAACCTGGAGCTGAATGAAACATTTCATTCATAAAGTTGGGTGAAACATGTTATGGCACGCATGTTAATTGACAAGTACACAGCATTTTTCATAAATTGCTTTCCGGTTTTTGCCGATCTCCTATGTCACTTACGCTAATTAAACTAATTAGCATTTTCTGATGGCGAGAATCGCTAAGTTTCTTCAACTTCGTTATTAGAAAAAATGCGAGCAATAGCACAGTGAATACCATGTTACTTCACGAACTCTTCTTGGTATCACATGCACAGAAATAATATGCTGTTTTCTGAGCTATTCATCCTGTTTTGTGTTACATATTTCACTTCACTAGATATGCGCTAGTTCGGTACATTTGTACAGCGACTGTTTGGTTATGCGTAATTGGTTATGTGCGAAACCCACCATATGACTCCAATAACATAACACGAACAGCTTGCTAATGCACTAATAGAACCGATTCGGACCTTTCTAGTAGTCTTTTTGAACTTAGAATTTAAACACGATCTGGTTCTATTGCCTCAGAAAGGTGCACTACGTGACACAGATGTAAATATCAATGTGATGAAAATGGGTGAACAGCACTTTTCTTCCATCAATGACGAGAAGTTTCGAAGACAAAGCGTGGACTAGCTCGTCGTAAGAACCCGTAGGCAGCACAACTTTCCTTTGCTCGCCTGTCTCTAAACGCACCACGCATGATGATGATGATGATATATGGTGTTTTTTGGCGCAAGGGCCATTTGATGGCCAAAGAGCGCCAGTTCATGAGATAGGAATGTGGACAATGGTTGTGATTAGCGGCTGTATAAGGGCCATAAAATTCCTCGCAGTAAGGCGGGTAAAAACATACAAGTAATAAAATCATGACCATGCCGTGAAAGGTGTGTGTGGTGTGAATAGGTGACAAAAGTTGGTGATAATGAAAAACGATGGTGGACATGTATGGCATTAGCACAAGTACCTCACACGTTAGTACCCTTGCGTGCAAGGGCCGTGAGGCAAGTGCTTTCCTGTGTTGCCACCGCAGCAAACACCTCTCTAGAGAGGTCGTGCTACGGTATGCCCGGGTATATGATATGAAAATTATGAATTTCCTTTAAAAACGCTAATAATGATTTGTGACTAAAAAGCGGTTCATTCCGACGAACATTGCAGGGTGTAAAGGTATATGTTGTCGGTAGGATAGTGGGAAGTGTTGTCTTCTTAGAGTGTCTAAATGTTTGCATTGAATTAAAACGTGAAGAACTGTTAATGCCTCACCACATTTATCACACAATGATGGATCACCACCGGACAAAAGATGTGTGTGTGTCGTGTATATGTGTCCTATCCTGAGTCTTGTTAGTGTTACCTCTGTTAGACGTGATTTTGATACTGGTGGCCAATGGCCAAGGTGTGGCTTGATAACGTGTAGTTTGTTTTGTGTGTGTGTATCCCACTTGCTCTGCCAGTAGTCCCTGAGGTTTCGTTTGAGAGAGTGCTTCAGATCAAGGACCGGGATTGATATGGGTGTAGGGGCAGTGTTTTTGTGGACGGATGCAGCGAGCTGATCCGCCCTCACGTTGCCTTGGATCTCACGGTGCCCTGGCACCCAGCACACCACAACATGTTGGTTGAGTGTGTAGAGTATGCAAAATATGGAGTAAAGTGAGACAAGGACAGGGTTTTTTTGTTTTTTACGACTGTGCAGAGCCGTTACCACACTGAGGGAGTCTGTATAAATTACTGCTTTTTGTATTTGTAATTGTTTAATGTGTTTAGCTGCCACAAGTATCGCGTAAGCTTCCGCTGTGAAGATACTTGTGCCTGGATGTAGAGGGCCAGCATCCGAAAAGGAAGGGCCAACAGCAGCGTAGGACACAGTGGAGTTAGACTTAGAGGCATCTGTGAAAAACTCAGGACGTGTGTATTTGTGTTGAAATTCCAGGAAATGTGTTCGGATATGGGCAATGGGCGCATGCTTTGTAACCTCTAGAAAAGACAGCATCACAGTCTATAGTCTGCCACTGCCACGGTGGCGGGTATGCTATAGGAGCCATTAACTGTGTTCGAGTGACACTCCAGTGTCCTCAGCTAGACCCTTCAGGCGAACTGAGAAGGGCTGCCTCATTGAAGGCCTGTTTTGAAAAAGAATGGAGCTCGACAAGTCATTAATAGTAGAGTATGAGGGGTGCCTCTTGTCTGCTTTCACCTTAAGGAAGTATACAAAGGACATGTAGGTTCTTTGCAGATGAAGCGACCACTCATTTGACTCAACATAAAGGCTTTCTACGGGGCTGGTGCGAAAAGCACCAGTAGAAAGGCGGATGCCCAAATGGTGCACGGGGTCCAGCATCTTCAAGGCACTTTGAGTAGCAGACTGATAGACAACGGCCCCATAATCTAAGCGGGTGCGAATGAGGCTTTTATAGAGGTTCATGAGGCATTGCCTATCACTACCCCACGTAGTACGTGACAACACTTTTATAACATTCATGGCTTTTAAACATTTTCTTTTTAAATACTTTATGTGTGGTACGAAGGTCAACTTGTTGTCCAAGATTAAGCCTAGAATTTATGCTCCGCATTCACAAACAGACGTTGGCCGTTCAGTTCTATCTCGGGTTCTGAGTGCATGCCTCTCTTTCGGGAGAACAAGACACACGTGCTTTTTCCTGGGTTCAGCCGAAATCCGTTTTCCTCTGGCCCATTTGGAGACCTTGTTTAAACCTAACTGAACCTGCCGCTCACACATTGCCAAGTTGCATGACTTAAAGCCAAGCTGGACGTCATCGACATATGTGGAATAGAACAAGTTGCGGGGGATGGACAGGTGCAAGGAATTCATTTTAATAATGAAAAGTGTACAACTAAGTACACCACCTTGCGGTACTCCCGTTTCTTGCACAAATGTTTGCGAGAGAATACTGCCCACACGGACGCGGAATTTCCGATTGGACAAGTAACTCTCGATTATGGAAAGCATTCTACCACGCACACCTAGGTGAGACAAGTCCATTAATATGCCAAAACGCCATGTTGTGTCGTAGGCCTTCTCGATATCGAGAAACACTGAGAGGAAGTATTGTTTGTGGACGAAAGCGTCTCGGATCTGTGCCTCGATACGCACCAGATGGTCGGTGGTTGATCTACCCTCCCGAAACCCACACTGAAATTGGTCGAGCAGATTGTGTGTTTCAAGGAAATGTAAAAGTCGGCGGTTTATCATTTTTTCAAAAAGTTTACAAAGGCAGCTGGTTAGTGCAATGGGCCTATAACTTGAAACTGAGGAAGGGTCCTTGCCCTGTTTCAAAATAGGGATAACAATGGCCTCTTTCCAGGAAGCAGGGATGGTGCCTGAAAGCCAGATAGCATTGTATAGAGAGAGTAAAGTTTTTCGCGTTTTGAGCGGCAGGTTTTTCAACATTTCATATGTGACACGGTCGTAGCCTGGAGCGGAATTATTGCAAGAGTTTAGAGATGTTTGTAGCTCAGCTAAGTTGAAAGGTTGGTTGTATTCCTCGTAATTTGTGCACTTGGATTCTAGTTTCTGCTTTTCCATCTTTGCTTTGTGTCTTTGGAAAGCTTCAGTGTAGTGTGACGAGCTGGACACCTGCTCGTAGTGTGCACCGAGGAAGTTCGCTTGATCTTCCAGGGTATCACCCTGTGTGTTTACGAGTGGGAGTGAGTGTACTTGTCTTCCTGCTACCCTACGAACCATGTTCCAGACTTTAGCCTCTTGTGTATATGAATTTATCCCTGATAAAAACTTGTGCCAGCTTTCTTTTCTGGCCTGCCGACGCGTTCTCCTGCCTCGAGATTTTATTTTCTTAAAGCTCTCAAGGTTTCTGCTGTCGGCGAGTTCCGCAGCAACCTCCATGCCCTGTTCTGTTCCTTTCGTGCATTCTGACACTCAGTGTTCCACCACGGAACGTGTCGTTTGCCGGGCAGTCCAGATGTTTGTGGAATGCACTTGGTTGCTGCGTCAGTAAGAAAAGCCGTGAAATACTGCACAGCTTCATCTATGCCTAACCCGCATATGTCAGTCCAATTCAGGTGAGTAAGCTTTTGAAATTGTTCCCAGTTGGCTTTGTTTACCAGCCATTTGGGAACATGTGGAGGACATTCATTTATTATTGGTGTACTCAAAACTAAAGGGAAATGGTCACTTCCGTAATGGATTATTTATGACTTTCCAATGAAGTAATGGTACAAGTGAAGGAGATGCGATACTGAGGTCTATGGAAGAGTAAGTTTTGTTGGCAAGGTTATAGTATGTTGCTTCTTTCCTATTCAACAGACACGCACCCGATGAAATGAGGAATTGTTCAATGAGACGACCTCGTGCATCACAGCGAGAGTCACCCCACAGACCATTATGTGCGTTCAGGTCCCCAAGGACCAGATAAGGTTCAGGTAGTTCGTCTATTAAAGACTGGAATTGAAGTTTTTCGAGACGGTGGTGCGGAGGTATGTACAAAGAGCAGACAGTGACAAGTCTGTTTAGAATGACTGCTCGGACAGCCACCGCCTCGAGGGAAGTTTGAAGGGGTAATTGTGTGCATGCTATACCTTGACTTACTATAACCGCTACACCACCGGATGGTAGCATGGCATCATCTCTATCCTTTCGGAAGATTATGTAGTTACGTAAAAAGTTTGTGTTAGTTCGTTTTAAGTGTGTCTCTTGTACACACAGCACTCTTGGATTGTGTTCATGGAGGAGTTCTTGTAAGTCATCGAGGTTTCGAAGAAGGCCTCGGATGTTCCACTGTAATATTTCTGTCTGCATATTTAAACAAGAGAGATGCTGCTGTGTGTACAAAGAGTATCCTGTGTTGGAGTGAGCTCGTTAATTCAGGTGGCAGGACGGTTGTCCGGCCCCGTTATTGGTTTTTTATTTTTCTTGGCGCGCTCCAAGGAGGCGCCCCGCTCTTTTGGTACCAAGGGTACCGTTGTATCCATTGCCTCCTCAGAGGCACTGGGTGCCCGCACATGCGAGCTCGTGGTTCGGATTTTAGGCCTCGCCTGGTGAGGGGAGGCCTTGAGACCAGAGGACCCTGGAGTCTCCGGCCTCAATTCGCTAGGAGGCGGAGTAGCCTGAACTACTGCCGCCTTGGGGGCAGGTGCCACAGCCGTCGGCTCGCTCTGCGCTGGCCGAAGGAGTGGCGAGGGCTGGTGCGGCGTTGCCCCCTGACGCGCCGCATCAGCATATGTAGCGCCATAAAATGGCGACACTCTTCGTCTTGCTTCCTTGAATGTGATATTTTCTTTGATTTTCAATGTGATGATTTCCTTTTCTTTTTCCAAAATGAGCAAGACCGTGAGTATGCGGCATGATTTCCACCACAGTTCACACAGTGTGATGGTTCTTCGCAATTGTCAGAATTGTGGCCTGACACTCCACATTGTGCACAAGGTTTGGTGACCACGACAGCTTTGTGAGCCGTGGCCATACTTCTGGCATTTAAAACAACGACGTGGGTTAGGTATGTATGGTCTGATCGACGTCTTTGTGTAGCCTGTTTGAATACTTTCTGGGAGATTACTGGAAGCGAACGTGAGTATTAGGTGTTTCGTTGGTGTTACCTTGTTGTCTCTTCTAATGGTGATTCTTTGTACATTGGTCACATTCTGACTCTTCCACCCCTCCAGAAGTTCCTCTTCAGTCAAGCCGAGCAAATCAGCATCAGATACTACTCCACGTGTTGTGTTCATCGATCTGTGTGGCGTTACTGTGATGGGAGTGTCACCAAAAGTTGATAGATTCTGTAGCTTTTCAAGACTGTTCTTTTTCTCGAACTTCAAGGAGGAGGTCTCCGCTGGCCATTTTGGTAACTTTGTACCCGGCTCCAAGAGTTTCTGTGAGACATCTGGCTACTACAAAGGGTGATACGGTTTCTGGCTTGCTTGCTGCTTATCTCACTATGTATAACATGATAATGGGGGAAGTTTTCACTTGATCGTTTGAAAAAGCCTAAGTCTTCGGTGCGTACACGCTTTAAGGCGGTACGATCACTTAATAGGGGAAATGCTCTATGCATGCCAGTTTAATTTTCTTCAGAAGCGTTGGCGGCCACCCACCACAGAGCCCAACGAGGGGACGCTACAAGTTTGTGGATGCTTAAAACCTGCAGACGCCAGCCGTACAACGCAACTATAACCCAATGCGCCTAGACCAAGGTAGGCTATTTGCACAGGGTTAACCCCTAGCCGCCAGGAAGTTTGGAAGTAAACGGAAGAGAGTAGAAGACAGGACAGATGAAATAGTAAGAGATAAAGACGAAGATGTAAGGAGAGGGAGACAGGAAAAGGCGACTGCCGATTTCCCCTGGGTGGGTCAGCCCAGGGGTGCCGTCTACGTGAAGCCGGGGCCAAAGGGGTGTGTTGCCTCTGCCGGGGGGCCTTAACGGTCCAATCACCCAGCGTCGGCTCAACCCCCAGGATCCCCTTTTCCCCGGACACGGCAAAGCCACGCACGGCTAGGCGTGGGAGGGAGTAGAAAACTCCCCCGTTAGCTCGGGTCCAGTGGTGTCGCTACACACCAAACGCCTACTTGCGCAGGCGCCCCTGCGGGGGGGGGAAACGCACCACGCATGCCATGGCCGCCATGCTTCTAAAACTTAGCACACACACTAATACAGTAGCACAAGCAAACGCCGCCGCGGAATGAGAATTTGCGCCACGGAGTGAGTGATTTGCACGCTAAAAAAAGATGTCGTTACGTCGTGACCCAGCGTTGCCACGCTAGAATCATCTCACCTCTAAGGTGTGAGAAAGCACCTGCTTCAAAAACTTTAGTAACTCAATATAACATTAAAAATAATTTCTCGGACGTATATTTAGCTATTTCAGCCATGGTACTTGACAGTGTTGAACTGTTAACTTTGACACAAAATCATCGTCACAGCGTTGCCAACATTCACCACTGCATCCACTGCGCACGAGTGCATCATAACGCATCTGATCTGCAGCACCTTCAGTGGGCGCCCCGCCAGATTACTGTTAATCTGAGCCGCCGCAACGGTAAGTTACAGTGGCGCTCCACTTCTTCATACTATAATGGCGAAAACCAGTGGCTGCATTTCTATAGATTACAATAAAGCATCAGCGGTAATTTCCCGCGGAAAGCCCGTGCCCCTTAGGTGTTCCAGCGTTTCAGCTGTTGGCTCGAATTACTACTTGAGATTCTTATCAGCTCATCTCACAGAGGGCTACGTCGGAAGCTTATCGCTACGCATTCGTTACAGGTATAACCAGTTATCTGCTAGCTAATAGGTTTTTAATCGAGAAAAAATATCAAACCTTCGCCCGCCCTCGGTTACGTCGATGTATGGGGTCGAGTTTACGCCCCCCTCCCCTTTATGTGGCTAGTAAGGTGCCTCGCCCCCTAGAGTTGTTGCCAGAGATCAATGTAAGGAGCAGAACTTGCACCTCCCTTTTAGATGACTGGGGGAGCAGCCGCCCCATCTGTCCCCCGCGTGCGCACACCTATGTGAGGAAGGGTTACAGAATAGGGCTCGGTGCTACCCTGCTTGACCTGTGTCATGCAGTCTATTTTTTCTATCTAGTTTTTACCTTTGTGCATTAATTTGTGATATTTCAATCTCAGCTACATTGCAGATGGATTCTACAAAAGCATATGCGTGTCCCCGGTGCCACCAGATAACCAGTTCATTGCCTGCACTTTTCCGGCACTTTTGCACTTGGCATGGCACAGAAAGTAATTGGACTTGTAATTTTGAAAACTGTGTGCGGACGTTTAGGCTGTAGAGTTCGTTCCGGAAGCACGTGAAGAGACACCACGACCATTTGCTTTAACCAACCTGCCAGTGAGACCAATGATGAGCCAGTGCCTCATAGCACTGTTGTTGGTGTAACTAATGAGCCCAGTGAAATAGATCCAACTGGTGAGCCCATGAGCCCAGTGAACTGTGAACCCAGTGATGAGGAGCCCCCACAGGCATGCAGACGCAACAGGAGTACTTGTGATGTTACTGATCAATGTGCCATGCATCTGTCCTCTCTACTGTTAAACTGGCAAGGGAGACAATTGCCAGAGTGTACTGTACATGAAATGCCAATGACTTGCTCAACTTTATTACAGATTTTCAAGCTAAACTGAACACGTGTTGAAATGAGAAGACTCCAACACCTTGGGACAAATCTGGCCGAGAACAATATTGGAAAGTGTATTCACTTTTGTGTCTCCACAAACTCTGCATCTTTCAAATCAACCAGATGATCAGCTTGAGTATGTACCTCTTCTAGAGACCATACAAGCTATTGCTGGGGTCCGTGAGCTTTCAGGGGAATTCAAGCAATCTGCAACCCTCTTGAAGGATGCATGTGATGGAGACTACTTTAAGGAGCACAACATATTTGAATATGCTGGCTCTGAGAAGTCGATGGCCCTTCAGCTATATTTTGACGTGTTTGAAGTGTGTAACCCTCTGGGAAGCAAACGTGGCAAACATAAACTTCTTGCTGGATACTTGTCATTCTCAAATCATATGCCACAGTCACGTTCAAAGCTTGATGAAAAAATATCTCATTCTCCTTGCAAAAAGAAGCCTTGTAACGAAATTCAGTATCAGGAAACTCTCAAACCACTGCTGAACGACTTGCAGCAATTGGAATCTAATAAAATTAACATAAATGAACAGTAATGAAGGGGTCACTTTTATATGTTGGTGCTGACAACCTGTCAAGCCACCACTTGGTGGTTTTCGAGAATGTTTTTCATCTGGCTTTATGTGCCGCTACTGCATGGCAGACAGAAATTAGATTAATGATAAATGGCATGAAGAAAGTTTGTCATGAGGACAAAGCATTCGCACAGTTGTCACGTTGAGCTTGTCAAGCAGGATTCAACTTTAAGTACTGCATATGGCCTTACTGGTGAGAGCTGTCTGAGCTCTTCAGTTCGTTTGATGTCACGGAAGGCTTGCCACCAGACATAATGCAGGACCTTCAGGAACGCGTGATCCCTTTCATCCTGAAACATGTAGTCGGGGCCATTGTATGAAGCGGATTTTTTACTTTGGAGCAATGAAACGAGCGACTTGCCCAAATTTCATTTCATGAAGGGAAAAAATGTCTAGGTTGCCCTCTTGTCACGTGCAGCAATTTTTGGAAAAACCCCCATAAAAGGGTCAGCTGCTGAAAATTTGCTTTGTTTTTTTTTTCGTTCCTTCTCTTTTTTGTGGGCGACAAAGTACCAATAGACAATCCTGCATATAAAGTATACCTTGAACTGCGTGCTATCGTGGACATCATTCTTGCTCAACAGGTGTCCAAGGTGTTGCTCCATATCTGAAGGTGTGCATTGAAGACTATATGTAGTATACAAGAAAACTTTTCCAAATGTCGATTATACCGAAGATGCACTATATTATTCACTATCCTAGCCTTCTCCTTTCATATGGCCCTCCTAGTAGACTGTCTGTATGCGGTTCGAAGCAAAACATCAATTTTTTAAGTCTCTCAGCAGGAAAATGCGCAACTTCAAAGTATTTCTGCAACACTAAGTTGCCGACACCAAATGCATCTTATGTATGCTTTGACACAACCTCATGAACCACTGATTGTTAAAGGCAGCCAAGCCAGGGATTT
>WOVY01002211.1:0-23052 GCA_013436015.1 Rhipicephalus annulatus | reverse complement strand
AGTCAGAGTCCCACGATTCGCAGGCTGGTAATACACCGCCGCCTTTTGTGCGCGGGTGCTTAGTACATTTAAATAACCGAAAGCTCCACATATTCGGCTTTGAAAAGAAGCTCATTTAATTATTTTCTGCTGGCGCTAATTCCCAATGGCAGTCCATTCGAGCAGACAACAACAACAAAAAGTTTGTTCTGCGAGACAGAAATGTTCTCATCTTCGCGCACTCCGTGCCCTTCATGCATAGAGTGCTTCTATAGCTTAACGATCGCGCGAGCGGTAATGAATGTGCGGCCCCCATCTTGCGTGGTTGTTGAGTTCCGGCGCGGGGAGAGCCTTATATATATTTAATGCAAGGGGCGCATTTTAAACAACGCTCTCTCCTCATTTTCGTATGACTAAATGAGAAAGGGAGAAAAACGATGCCAGCTGTGCGTGCACTGTCGTGTAGTTGAATCCCTGGCGTGATCGCTAATGAGAATCCCATGGATTACGAAAACTCCTAATGAATCGCTAAGCTATATATATACCTCTTTCATTACCAAGGTTTTGTGTGTAAGAGAGTAGGGGGGGGGGGGTGGGGGGGTAACATACACGCGAGATTCAGACTGCACTGTGCTCTTTGAAAGGACTTGTCTGCACACGCTGCTTTGTCTACTTCACTTCTTTCTCAAATAACATACTTATGCGTTGTTACCAAACAAAACTAAATTGTCAACTTGTTCTTGTAGCAGGTAATTGATGGCATGTTATGAGAAAAACAAAAGTAAATAGTTTTTGTTGTATATAAATGTATACCTTTCGTTCGATTTTTCTTTCTGTTATATATAAAAAAGGCTTTCTAGACCATATTCTGATTTTTGTTTTTTAACTACTCTATTTTAATTTTCTAGAAAACAATCAAAAGGAGAAGGATATAGACACATAAAACAAAGTCTGAAACAATATAGAAAGAGAGAATAAAATAGAAGGCCAGAGACTGATCACATAGAGTGAAAGAGAAAAAATGAAAAATCGAAAAAAAAAAAACAGATAAAAACGTAGAGGGTCCAGGAGTGAATACGCAGACAGAGAGAAACAGAGACATGGAAAGAAAGATAGAAAGAATAGAATCAAAGAAAGAACGAGAGAAAACTACAGAAAGAGACACAAATAAATAGGCAGAGAGACAAAGAGATAGAAATTGACAGTCACAAAAATGACCTAGGAAAACAAAAAAGGACAGAAAGCATAGTCATGTATATGTACATACAGTATGGCGAGTATTGTTTGTCTTGAGGCGTACGAAAAACTGTCATGATACTTTTAATGAACTGGTGCGCTCTCTTTTTGTTATCTTCGTATGCTTTGCCGTCCTCCACTTCTTCTACTGCACTTCCAGAACACTCAATTTTAAATGCGAAGCATTTCTTAGCGAACTTCGGCGACATTGACCGTATCTGTCTATCCATCTATCTATCTATCTATCTATCTATCTATCTATCTATCTATCTATCTATCTATCTATCTATCTATCTATCTATCTATCTATGCTATCTATCTATCTATCTATCTAGCTATCTATCTATGTAGCCGCTTACGTTTGGGTGCTCTCGTGGTCACCCCCTTAACTTGGCAAGAACCAAAATTAGCATGGAAGGGTAAGAGGGTTGGATGAATGTGACGTGCTGGTCAAGACATGAATAATACCACAATCCCGTCGCGTACGTCGTCAAACACTTCCCGCCAGACAGTGGCACATACCAGCGGGCAAGTATGTGCCGCTGGTATGCGGGTATGTGCCGCAGGTGATTGACACTTATCTACCCAGGAACGACGAGAACACACATGGGTAATTTTAACGCGCGAGCGTTAAGAAGTGCCCGACATCGGAAGCG
This sequence comes from Rhipicephalus annulatus, assembly GCA_013436015.1. NCBI lineage: Eukaryota > Metazoa > Arthropoda > Arachnida > Ixodida > Ixodidae > Rhipicephalus > Rhipicephalus annulatus. The sequence continues at coordinate 21,181 of WOVY01002211.1, read as the reverse complement.
TCCACCCGACGAATGCAAAGAATAAATGTAAAGGTTCCAGCTGGAATCGAACCAAAGCATTCTGCGTAACAATGAAGTGTTTTACCATAGAGCTACGCCAGGTCTCGGTACTACTTTTTCAAAAAGACGCTAATTTTCATGAAACGTGAATAGTGACTGCAGTGCTGCCTACCCAATTTTATCAACATTACATATGCATTCTTTGATACAGCCACCACGTCGGGTTAACGTCAGTTGTGGTTAGTTGCCCATGCGGTGAAGTTGATTTGTGTAGCACTGTACTCGGTCAGCATCCTGGCGAGCATCAGCGCTTCATATCAGCTTCTGGTGTTCCTAATACGCGTGTGCTAGTTGGCATCGTTGCGCAAGTACAAACAGATGGTTATATAAACATCTACAAGTCTTCAACATATGTCAGTGCGTGCAACATTTGTACATATATTTAGCGTCATTTCATGACCTGTAGCTCAATAAAAGAAATGCAACAGGGTCACCTTCCTTCCGCATGCTTCGCATAACCTCGATTCCTAGATACGTGGGATCTGCCGAATTTTTTCTATTCATCTATACTTTTACGTCTTAGCTATCCATAACTTGAACACTCATTCCAAGATTTATTTTAAAAACTAATTGGTTTTTGGCGAAGCCCCCCTGTGTGCGTATGAACTACAGTTTCCAGGGTCTACCCCACTATACGTGCGCCAATTTGTCTGTCCTTCTGAAAATAAAACTCGCCCAGCAACGCATTCTACAGTTTATCGGTATCGCGTTTCCACAATGACGGATGATTGGTTGTAGCCAACCACACCGTACATAATAGGGGAAGTGCGCAAGTCCAGCACCAGTCCTCAAGCTCTGCTGTGAGCCAGGCTTGCGTCACTTGTGCAAACTGCGCTATTTTGTTTACTGATTTACTCAAAACATGCACCCGATAAGCTGTATGCTTATCAAGGTATACAATAGTTGAAAGAGCCCCTCTGTGTTTTTTACACAATGAGCACTGAGCCAGCATGTCTATGGCCACAAGCACGCCTGTACAGCGCGAGATAGCAAGCGTTGGATACAGTATAGGTTGACATCGCAGTATGCACGCTGTGCTGTTAAGATGGAGGTTGTACAATGCGTATTCGCAATGAACAACTCCTCTTTCCCACCTATATCACTTAACCATGGTTGCTGCACCAGGTGAGGAGATTGCGAAGCAATGAAGCCTCTCAGCGTATCACTCCATCCATATCTACGGCATCCTCTACAACGTCTCTGTTTTCTATACACCTCGTTCCCCTTCCACCACCACCTCTCTTGTTCAATAGAAAGCCATCAATGCTCACCGATTCCACGCATTGCACGAGCTCGCAAATAACCACGCCCACTCCTTCATCGAGTGCCACAACCGCAGGTTTCATTCCTACTAATTAGACTTGAAAAGCCCTCGAGTGATGCATGCCTTCTAAGTATTGGCTGTTCAGGTGCTCCTGTATGTTATAAGCCCCGCTGACCACGTTATGGCAGCAACTTCATCACATTGTGAAAAGAGAGGGAGGGAAGAACAGAAAGAGAGAGCCCTTAATAAGCACTGAAAGGGTTCGCTTCATTGGCTAGTCCTGCATTTCTCCTGTATTGCGCGCCCATTTCGTGAAATAGATAGATCGATAGATAGCTAGATAGCTAGATAGATAGATGATAGATAGATAGATAGAATAGATAGATAGATAGATAGATAGATAGATAGATAGATAGATAGATAGATAGTATATAGATAGATAGATAGATAGATAGATAGACAGACAGACAGACAGACAGACAGACCGACAGACAGACAGACAGGACCGACAGACAGACAGACAGGACAGACAGACAGACAGACAGACAGACAGACAGATAGATAGATAGATAGATAGATAGATAGATAGAGTAGATAGAATAGATAGATAGACTAGATATATAGATAGATATCTACGATAGATAGATAAGATAGATATATAGACTAGATAGATAGATAGATAGATAGATAGATAGATGATAGATAGATAGCTAGATAGATAGATGATAGATAGATAGATAGATAGATAGATAGATAGATAGATAGCTAGATAGATATACTAGATGATAGCTAATAGATAGATAGAATCCTGTTGTTCAGTTAGACGAGACCGCCATTTTCGCTGATGAGCATCGATTTCGTTTCGGCATGGTATAAATGTTATATTCCGCCCACGCAATAAGGCTATCCCAAACGAGCCTACTCAGACTACTCAGGCTACTCAACAATTGACCACATTCATACTATCAATCAGGTAATAGAGAAATGCTCAGAGTATAACCAACCACTATACATAGCCTTCATAGATTACGAGAAGGCGTTTGATTCAGTAGAAATATCAGCCGTCATGCAGACACTGCGGAATCAGGGCGTAGATGAAATATATATAAACATTCTGGAAGAAATCTACAGGGGATCAACTGCTGCCATAGTGCTTCATAAAAAAAGCAACAGAATACCAATAAAGAAGGGTGTAGGCAGGGGGACACAATCTCCCCAATGCTATTCACTGCGTGCATACAGGACGTTTTCAGAAGCCTAGAATGGGAACAGTTAGGGATAAGAGTCAATGGAGAATACCTCAGTAACCTGCGCTTCGCCGATGACATTGCATTGCTGAGTAAACTCAGGGGACGAATTGCAACTCATGATTACGGAGTTAGACAGGAAAGCAGAAAGGTGGGTCTTAAATTAATCTGCAGAAAACGAAAGTAATGTACAACAACCTCGGAAAGGAGCAGCGCTTTGCGATAGGTAATAGTGCACTTGAAGTTGTGAAGGAGTATGTCTACTTAGGGCAGGTAATAACCGCAGAGCCTAACCACGAGATGGAAGTAACCAGAAGAATAAGAATGGGGTGGAGCACATTCGGCAGGCACTCTCAAATTATGACAAGTAGATTGCCACTGTCCCTCAAGAGGAAGGTATATAACAGCTGTATCTTGCCGGTACTTAGCTACGGAGCAGAAACCTGGAGACTCACAAAGAGGGTTCAACTTATATTGAGGACGACGCAGCGAGCAATGGAAAGAAAAATGGTAGGTGTAACCTTAAGAGACAAAAAGAGAGCAGAGTGGATTAGGGGACAAACAGGAGTTAAGGATATCATAGCTGCAATAAAGAAGAGGAAATGGACATGGGCCGGGCATGTAGCACGTAGACAGGATAACCGTTGGTCATTAAGGGTCACCAACTGGATTCCCAGAGAAGGGAAGCGGGGTAGGGGGAGACAGAAGGTTAGGTGGGCAGATGAGATTAAGAAGTTTGCGGGTATAAATTGGCAACAGCAAGCAACAGGACCGGCTTAACTGGCGGAACATGGGAGAGGCCTTTGTCCTGCAGTGGACGTAGACAGGCTGATGATGATGATGATGATGAAACGAGCCTACAATAATATTTGAAGGGCAGAAAATTGAACGTGTCACAGCGCATAAATTTCTTGGGATACTTTTTCAAGAACACTTAGACTGGTCCTTACACACCAACCACGTTCGTACCAAGATTTCCAGATCCACGGGTATAATCTGCAAATTGCGACAACTACTCCCTCAGTGGTTGAAAAAACAACTATATTATTCCCTTGTTCACTCACAGCTCCATTATTGTCTTCTTGTATGGGGTAATACGACTAAAGCAAACACTGACAAAATTCACACCTTGCAAAAAAAAAAAAAGCTATACGACTAATGTCAGGGGTGTCATTCAGGCATCATACCGCGCCTCTCTTTAAGGAACATAAAATACTTACGGTAACCAACGTCATGAAACGGAAATTGGCAATGCTTATTTATAAACAGGTACGAACTGATCGCTCAGGGTTTTATCAGAGGCATCTCCCGAGAGATCACAGTCCACAACCTACGGCACAGGGTGTTTACATATGAGAAACCACCTACAAATTACGGCACACAAAAACTATTGTATCAAATTTCGCATTTCCTGAACGAACAACCGATTGTAGCTTCTCTAATTGACAATACAGTCTCATATGGCATTTTTAAAAAGAAGATACAGGAACACTTCCTATTTACACAAACGTAATCACCGTCACCATGTTTGTCTCATTATCCCTGAAGTATTTTCTTGTATATATCACATTAAGGTTTGCTTATGTGTTCCAAACTGTGTTTCATTTATCGGTCAAACATATTCCTTATTGATGTTGCTGTCTCTTGATTGTTGAAACCTTGTATTCAAATTTAAAGTTTCTTCAGGTATTTTACATGTCTTACATTAGTGTTTGTTTATGTCCTCTATCAGTTTGGCTTCATTTGTCGGACACGCATATGCTTTATAGATTTCATCTCCTGCACAAATTTTCGCTCATTTATATTTTCCTGTACATGTTTTGCATGTAGAAACATATTTACGCTTAATTTCTTATTGACTCGTTACTTTACACTGAGCACTGTGTTATTTTGGTGGGTTTTGGGTTTACAGGGGGCAGGCGCTTTGTCAGGCTTTTATGCCTTTTCGCCGGTCCCCTAGGCAAATTGTACCTTTCTTCTTTTTTTTGTTTTTGCCTGAAATAAAATTCAACTTCACCTTCATAAATGACAACAAAAGAGTGTAGAGCTTCCATCTAGTTGCACGGACGAACGTTTCGGGTTCACATCAGAAGAATGGCAGCGCGAGGGTTTCCTTTCATATTACGAGCCCTCGTAGCAAACGGTTCGGTGAACACGTGTTATTTTTCAATGCGCAATGCAAACAATAGAGCGACACGTCGAGGATCACTCAGCGCACTTCACCGCAGGGGTGTTGAAATATATAACTCGGAGAAGAAAAGAAAAGAGAATCGAGAGGTTGTTTCGAGCGTTGTTTCGCGCCTCTTCACCCGTTCCCTCGCAGCGGAGCATCGGTCTCGTCACCAGAGGGTGCCACGGCGCGCGCGCGACTGTGCATGGAAGGAGCTACGTGCAGCTGCTTCTTCCACGCCTGTCAAGCCTGTTTCGATCGGGGAGCCCTCTGGCTTGTCTCGGCCTTGCACTCCCCTCGTTTTCCTTCCGGCTGCTCCTAAAAGAAACACTCTATCACATAACCCCCTGTTCCAGCCGTGCGTGCGTGCGTAGCCGTAATTGCGCGTACCACGGTGGCGCCAGTCTCGCCCCGACGAGGCGCCGCGGAGGAGCTGCATTGAGGGAAGCAAGCGCCAGATGTCGGCGGAGCCCCTCCCACGTGCGTGAAAGACATCATTGGTTCGGTGTGTGAATAGCCAGACCAGGTTCGGGCACTTGCACGCAGCATTTAGGGTGCACTGTTAAACATACCTCTTGTGTAGCGGCGGTGAGCAGATAGGCGATGTCTAAGAACCTTAATGTAAGAAAGGTGGCAGGCGAGGAGGGCGTAGGGGCGGGGGGGGGGGGGGGCGATTTCGGATTCAGAGAGTTCTCTTGAGGAGGGAGTGTCTGGCGCACTCAGAACACAAGCTTTGCGATGTCGTCGGTTCAGACATTCCTGCTCTCGGCGAGGTTGTTGACCAGGGGGTGCGGATGCCTGGAATCGCATTGATTGATTGATGGAGTGTAACGCTTGAAAGTGCCACGGTGACTCTTACACAAGCAAATCAAGTTTGGGGGAGAATTCTGCGCAAATTTTGTATCACCTGCTGTGATTTGGGGTATGCTCGAAGCCTGACACTCGTCGTGGTGTTGTTTCTTGTCATTTTATGTTTCACTCTCGTTGTGGTGATTCCTGTTGCACTGAGGCGTCGAATACAGCGACTACTGAATAATCATTTTGTATACGTCATCCTGTGTAGTCGTAGTAGCAGTAGTAGTAGTAGTAGTAATAGTAGTAGCACCTGTGATACTTGGGCTGCGTGCTACTAAATCTACTGGCCAATATCTTGCCCGCGTGGCAACTTCAAGACGTAGAACAAAGGGAGGGCGGTAAAGGTGTTATGTACCCATTGATATTGGTGACAAAACACCACTAAAATGAAACCAATTGTTCTCAGCGTTGAATAAAAAAAGTAAGAAAGTCACCCCGGCTTATTCGAGCCACTTGGAGCTGTTTTCTTACGAAACAAGTATTAGCAAATGTTCAGCGGTTACGCATCACCATTTTATTTTTAGACTTACTTTCCAAATTGGCTCACGAAGCTCAAAAGGGTTAAATATTTCTTTCAAACAACAAAACCGAAACACAGCAATAAACAAAGCCGCAAGTACGATTCGCCGCCCGCAAGTACGAAGACTAGGCAAATGTGTGTACTACCCATCATTCCGATGGTCGCTGAACGATCGCAGCGCTAGAGTGCCCTCTAGTTAATTTTGAGAAACTCTATGCCCGCTTCGGGCATCGTAGTGCCATACATTCTCTCCTGCTCCTCCTGAAGAACCACTTTATCTGACCTGGTATTTATGCAACGATGAATGAGTGTTGTGAGTTGCGCAAAGATACTCGCATCACATTCTTTCGTTCAACTCTAAAGGGCTATAGCGTGCCTCGATTAGAAGGCGCGCATCAAGGCACCCCATGAAGGGCACCTGTCAAGAGACCCCTTTCGCCTTTCCGATCACTCACCTACTCTCAAGTGCGTTCATCTTTATCACGGATCAGTGTGCAGAAAATGCAAGCTTACGGTGAGTGAATGGCTAGTATATACCGCTCCTGAAAAGGAGTCTCTGCGCCTGTAAGGTTACGAACGTGTCACCACTTTGCGAAAGGGAGCTCCTAGAAGTAGCTTATAATGAGCCGTTAGAATGCGCGTGACATTGATCGAAAGCCACTGCGGTGGCTCGTTCGTTAGGCGACGCTTTCGCGCCGACGTTTATGCGCGGCGTCTTGCGTTACTGTGATGCGTGTGTGTTCTCGATCATCCGATCTCAGCGCTGCGGTTAACGCCCGCCAGCGACACGTGCAACAGGCCATTGCTCAGTAGGGAGACCGCGTGTTTTCCTTTTTAACAGTTTTGTTCGTACAATCATCACAAGCACCGAGCTGCTAATCGTGAATGTTTCAGAAGAGAACACGACGTGCTGCACATGCTTTGAGAGGTTCTTTGGATGATTGCTACTCTTCCACACAGCCTCACTTAGCTCCGGCGGTGTTGACGCCTGCTTCTTTCTCGTGTGCCGTGATTTTGCTGGCTCTCTTCAAGTATCGCGAATGTTGTCCCGGAAAGCGCGTGGTAGAGTAAGCCCTGTTGAACAATGCGATTGACCTGATTACCACTCTAATGATACCAGTCTCAAGTTTTGTCAAACTGGCTTTCTATTTTTCGTGCGTACACAGCTGTCAGTCATTTCGTGTAGAAAAAGGAAGAGTGGTGTCCAAATGTTTCTGTCGAGGTAATTCAGTGACGTTTCCCTTCTATCGGCTGCATTAATTATGCTCGCCTTATTACCCAGCAAGTTACATAAAAAGCAAGGCGTTCAGCAAGGCAGACATCTTCAACTGGTGTATCGTTAAAATCTATATATGTCATAGTAATACATCGTTGTGTTTTACTGCCAGTGCCATAGGTGCGTTATTGTTTGAAAAAAATGTATCCGGCAGATTGAGAATTGTGTATTTAAAGCAGTCACTGGCACCTTTCGGTGTAGATTACGGGCACCGACCACAGCGCCAGAAACGATATGGAGAGTCGAGGAAGCAAGAGGGGGATCGGCGGACGCGATAAACATTGAGCGTGACAACTCAGGCACAAAGGTGTCTCAAACGAGGACAACTCTAATTACGCATGCGGAGCATACGAGTGGACATGCTTTTGACTAAGATTAAGATGCGGAAAAATACGTGACTTCGGCAAACCTAATCTCTGAGTGTGACGAGAGAAGAATCGCGGGTCTTTGTCTTCCGCAATGTCAACTCGTTTTTCTTCGCGCCCCTGGTGGCCGGAGTCAACAACACTGAAGCGCCCTCTGGCTCACGCACGGTGCCTACGACGACTTCTGTTTTCAATCAGCGTGCGGAACGTCAGCCGCGCGAAGCGTTTAAACTGCAGTCGCCGCGGTCGCAGATCGCTTTCGCTCTGTCGAGGGGGAGCTTCTTCGCCCGGCTTCTCTCAAACAACTCGAACGTGTTTGTGCGTGTGTGTGCACACAAGTGAAGCGGTGCGCCGACACTCGAACCCTGCCTCTCAACGCCCGCTTATCGCGCCGGCACACAGACGCCAGGATTGGGTTCTTTTCTCCCCTCCCCATACGCAACTACTCATTCGACCCGCCACTCGAGGCAAGAAGGAACAAGCTACCGCCACTGCCTGCCAATCTGATCGGGCGTGCAGCTGCGGAGTAGCTTTCGCAGCCGCTTCCCTAGTCATTTCTCTCCGTTCTTACTCACCTAGAGATGGCAGGGATTTGAAAAATTGCCGCGCTTTCTGCTTTTGGCGCAATTATAGGGTACCGTTCAGAAAACAAATACTAAATTCGCGAACCGTTGTGGGAATACCAGCAGCACCAAAAGAAAGCAGAAGCAATCGAGACAACAAAAAAGGACAGGAATAAAGCTGGACTATCAACGGATTTTTATTCGATGAAACCGTGAACAAGAAACCAATATGAGCATGCACGCATATAGCAATCACACAGTACATTCTAGAATCCCGGGCAAGATATCGAAGCTCATCATTCAGAAACACAGATGGCGCATTCGCACACTTTTCAAGACCAAGTCCGTTGATCTAAAACGTTTCAATATTTTTGCGCTGTTTCTGTGCATCAGCCTTTCCATTCACCGAAACATTGCATCTTTATTTCTCTTCTCTCTCCTCTCTCTCTCTCTCTCTCTCTCTTTGTTGAATTGAGTGCCTCAACCGCGCACCTTGCAATGCATTCGTAGATTACCCATCTGTACCCGTAGGAAGTAAATGCCATCCAAATGAATTCACAAAGTTGTTGAGAACGAACTGAATGCAATAGCGTTGTACAGTTACGATTAACCCGTTAATCTTGTCATGTTTCTGGTGGGACGAGCGAGTGAACCGTCTTGTAAATGCGGATCAACGTAATGGTATTTTCAACAAATTGCACCGGTGTGCACCTGGCCGCCCGGTTAAGCCGTTTCGTGTTCAATTATCGTAGCGCCTTGGAGGCCCGAGGCACATGGTCGCGATTTGTCGCAGGTGGTGTAAGGTGACGTGATAGATTTATATTTTAGTTGTGTTATGCAAGTGATTCTTAATGGGGCTGCATTGCTCGCCTAGAGGGTATTTACGCAGGTACATAATTTAGCCTCAAAGTATACAGAACTTGCACAAGGGGAAAGAAAGAAGTGTAAATAAAAGGGCTCCTTTCGTTGTTAGACACAGTACTAATAACACCCCCATTATTTCCAATAACATCATTTATACTTCCATTGGCAAGATTCTCTGTCAGTTGTCATTATTACTGTGTCTAACAAGAAAACGAGCTGTTAAATGTATTCATTTTTTCTTCGTTCTTAGTTAGGGTCACGCTATGGCCGTATACTCACTGCCTTCAGTTGGTATGCGAGGGAATATTTGTCAGCTGGCAAGCTCGGATGAAGACCACATGTTATACATGTGACGCAAACAGGTAACACGAGTGTTAAACACTCGCCGCACTGGCATCAGGCGGCGCTGACTGATGCTCCCACGTTGAAATGCCGATATGTTCTATAAGGTGACCTGGGGATGATCGCCACGGTCAGTGGCATAGAGCTTCGGACGTGCTATGCGAAGGTCGCACGTATGGATACTTTTCGTCCACTTCTCTTTCTTCGCATTTACATTACTAGTACATTTAATAAGATAACACTTCTCCTGGCATCATTGCCTGTTAGTTTTCATTATATTGTGTCGCACAAATGGAACAAAATGACGGGACAAATGGCAGGATTCGGGCCCTTTTTTTTCTCGCTTTCTATTTCATTCTTTGGCTTCTATTTATTGGTATATTTGACCACTCATCCTGCCATCGCGTTCCTTCAGTTGTGTTTTATTTAGAGGCTGAATTATGTCTGTACCCACCGACTGAAAACCGTGTGCGCGACTAAAACTCTGCCTTGTTCAGGCTAGTGCCGAAGCGCGGCTTGCGTACAATCGTGAAACGCATCGTTGCTAGCGTCCTTTATTATAAAACACGAGAAAGGAAAGCGAGCAGCAAGGTGGACCTACTTTGCTATGCAAGCAGCGTTGCGCGGTTTCGCATTTCTGAAGTTGGCGGCATTCGTGCGTTACTGCAACAAAATGGGGGGGGGGGGGGGGGACCCTTAAGTTGAACGCGAAAGCGATATCCTGTTGTGCGTACGTCAACCATTTATTGTTTATTGTATGATGTTGCTCGAGAATGTAAAATTGTTGATTACTTCAATACAATCGATAAAGTTGAAAGCGGCTTGTGACAATGAAGCTTTCGCATATGACTGCAGTCTGTGTAATGGGTAGCATGCTTTAAACCACGCGCAATTATCCACTGAAATCTTTCCGAACTTGCTGTGCACCCCGTATGTGGTCATAAGGGAATACGCGCAGTCTACGTGTGTGCCTTTTATAATGCATGGGTGGCCGGCTTTAAACCACGAAGACGTTAGTACAATCTCATGTTCTGATGCCCGAGGGCATTGTATACGCTGGTACCACGCAATATTAATGCGATATTAGATGTGTTATCGGAAGCATGTATACAGAACGCGTGCGTTTGAAAGTCAAGTGATTTTCGCTGCGTTTCCAAGCGGAGGAAGTTATTTTCACTTTTTTCTTTCGAAGCATACGCGTGGCTGTGAGGTAGCTAGAACGCCTGCTTGCCACAGAAACGGCCTGAGTTCGATCCTCAATTAAACATTTTTATCACTTATTCTATATAAATCTTTCTCAATTTTTCAGTCAAGGACGAAATGTTGATTTTTGCCTACAACCAACGACACCGACACGAAAGTCGACGCCGGAATTTTAGTGAAACGAGCTCTTTGAAGCTATCGCGTTAAAATATGGGCATTAACCGAAAAGGTGTTATTCATTGCATATTATATGTCGGCGCATGTAGTTGCATTTCCGAGAATAGCTACAAAACTTGTTACATAAGTTCCAAATGCGCGTCATACTTTTACCTTGGAGCAAAGCGAAACAGTTGGTGTTTCCTTGTAGTTTTCGAGCACGTCGTTAAGCAGCCCATCTCAGTCACGGACAGGAACATCGCATTTTCACTTCGCAGTACCAGAGAGCCTGTTTCTTCGGGTGGTATTATAATTGCGAGGCTTCTCACTGCGCATCGACTTCCGCTAGAAGGTGCTGGTTTGTCACATCTCAATGACCAAGGGGAGAATAACGAATTAAGCTGGTGGAAGAGGTTGGCAGGGGCGTTGTTCGCAAGCGAGAAAAGCAGCAGGCGCTAATGGCGGGCGATGCAAACATGCTTGTTCGTCGAGAAGGGCTCGCATTGTTTCCTGCGGCGTGGGTGCGCAACATGCAGACCATGGTTTCACACTTGAATGCCAGATGCGCATAGATGCGAGAACCTAAGGAAACGAAGTATAAGGGCTGCATGAATTTCACGAGCTCGCTTCTAATAACACTGAACCTCTCTTGTATAATTTTCCTTGTTTAAAACTTCGCTTTGATGAGGTGAGAAAAGCAGAGTGAACGGTCTTTATCTTCTCGGTTAATTAAATGTAATAGCTTCCGGTGCTCCCTTTTGTCCTTTCCGTCGGACGCGATTTGGTGCAACCAAGGAAGGCTTAGAAAAAAAATTTAAAACCTCCTTAGGTGCAACGGAACGTGCCATCCACTATCTTGTCAGAAATAAAAAGAAATGGAAAAAAATGCAGCCTTTCCACATGATTCCGAAAGAAAGCCACATGCATCTTTTCTGAGTGATAATCTCGCGAATACACATATAACACGCGAATAGAGAGTTTGAGAACTGGGACGCTCGGTCCTCACTGAGCTGCATTGGGTAGGCTACTGTTGCTGTCATAGGAACAGCACAGTTTGAGAAATGAGTCAAATGCAGGCAGTGTAGGATCAAACGTCCAGAGCGCCCCAAGCGGTGAAATTCAAGTTATGCGACGCGCGGGCTATACTACGTCCTGAAGCACGTTGCGTCTCCTTCCTTTTGCTGGCAGCCCAAAAAGCCTTGAGGCCTATGCTATAGTTTTTGATTTCCGGGTCTTGGGACAACGCGAGCGCAAGAGACCATCAGCGCCTTGAGTTCTGCGCATGCGCCCTAGCCACTCGCGAATTTCTTGGTTCCCAGGCTCCTTGGGACTCCAATTCTCAATATATAACGCCAGAAGATTGGCCAGGCTACAGTTTACCGCACAGTCCACCGCGTTGGTATTGCGTTTATGTCGCTTGGCTGCTGATCCAAAGGTCGCGGGTTGGATCCCGTTCACAGCGGTCGAACTTGAAGGAAGGCGAAATGATATAGCAGTGTGACTGTTCTGCTCATAGCATGCGCATAGCGTTAGCTCTTGCTCAGTTCGACCACGATGAAAAAGTAAGCAAATAGGCGTTACTACAAGTATAAATGCTGACACGCAGGTCGCGGGTTCGAAATCCCAGCTGCGGCGGATGCATTTCCGATGGTAGGCGTAAATGTTGTAGGCCCGTGTGCTCAGATTTGGGTGCACGTTAAAGAACCCCAGGTGGTCAAAATTTCCGGAGCCCTCCACTACGGCGTCTCTCATAATCATATGGTGGTTTTGGGACGTTAAACCCCACAAATCAATCAATACATGTATAAATATGCTTTATGGTGAACCATCATATGGCACTGCGTCGTGGGGGGAGAGGGGATGTGAATGAAACACGGAACGGAGCAGGAAGAAAAAGCCGACTGGCCTAAGCACTTTTCCATAGATGTGAGAAAGTGTAAGACACTGAAAAAAGAATGGCGGGGAGGGGGGGGGGATTATGAAGCCATCTCCCCGAAGGGAAACCTGATGGATGCTAAGCACCAGCGGTGCACACGGCGTTGATCTTGTTGAAACAGGACGCCAACGCGGATGCTGGAAGATTGGTTTGAAGAAAAAGTCGTTGTGGCGTTACTCGAGTGAACGTCTGTTTGAAACGCAAACACAAGGGAAGGCGGATTCGGTTTCGTACAAGTTTCATTCACATATAAACGAGCCGAAAGAGTGCTTCCACTCGACGTGCGGCCAAGCGTTGCGAGGCGGTGGAGAGGGTTATGGTCGTTTCCATGCGCAAGCCGCACAGCCGCAACGCACATGACGGCGCACATGCCGCACCCAAGGGGAGGGTCAAAGAGCTTCGCCAATTGGCTTATTAGTCCCCCACTTGCGTGCGGCATGGGTCCCGGCACATGCGTTGCGGCTGTGCGGGTAGCACGTGGAACGGCCCTAACGGCAGTATTCAGATGGGCGTTTTCGAGCGCTCTGGAGTGCTCTGAGAAGTGGCTCCGCCTTCGGTTGATGGAATTTGAGCACTCCGACTATATTCAGTTGGAGGCTTTCAGAAAGTCAACCTCTGACTCAGAGCGCTCTCGACCGCTCTGACTAGCGAGAGCGTGGCAGCGTTCTGACAGGTAAGACGGATCACGTGATACAAGCTGGCCAATGACGTGGCTGCCGGCAGGTGAAGCAGGGGAGGAGTGCGAGCGTGCATTTCGGAAGGGGGCATCGCCGGTACGTAATACTTCGGGCAAATGCATTGTTAATGGTGTTTTGGAATATGTGTGGGGCGAATTGACATCTATGAAGCCTTATATGCACCATGTCAATAACGAGGTGGCTAGCGATGGTAGAGGAAACTTCAATGCTGTCGCTACAGCAGCTCGCAGACAGCCTCGTGATTTGCCATGAAGATACCAGTTCGGTCGAGGACGACCACCAGATTTATGTGCTGAGCTCAGAAGGATTTCGCTACACATATACATATCAGAGAGAGAGAGAAAATATAATGTCAGACATCAGAAATACCCACTGAACTGATTGGCACCATTTGTTGACGCTGTGCAGGCGCCGCACTGTTTACCCGGCAGCTTCCCGCGCTGGCAACACGGTGGCGCCTCAGGCATGCTGCTCTGGGCGCTCTGATATCGCCGATGTATTCGGTTGGTACGCTGCCTCTCACGCTCCGATTTCGAGCTGTCCCTGGATCTGGCGACTCTGAACCAGAGGACCAGAATGGCCAACCGAATACACCATATGTGTGTTTCGAGTGGGTGGAGGAGCCGGCAGCTGCGGGCGCTGCGGCAAGCGTGATGCGGGTGAGGAAAAGAGTGACGTCAGCACGCACCTGCGAGGGAAGTGTGCGAGGAAAGTGTGACGTAAAGGTGCAGCTGTGACGTGACCTATTTGGCACCACTCCAACACCTGCGGCAAAAAGAATGCGCTGCGGCGCGTTTCATACGGACGGACCTATACGTATGGCGTTTACACACGTGAGTCACAGAGCTGGCTTCACATCTAAAAGTTGGCCGCGTGTCTGCGAGCTTTGCTGCAAATGTCGTCAAAAGACGATAGTCCTCTGCCGGCCTTCTTTTGTGCATAGCATCGCATTTTCAGTGCAGTCCAAGAAACACTACGGTCTTTAGAATTACGCCTCTGTATTTTCCATCAAAGGAACACACCACCGAAAACTTGCGTATTAATGTGGTGCCTCAGATATGCGTAATTTTTGCCTCTTTATTGACAATGTTAACAAGTATGAATGCAGCCACCAGTTCAAGATGACTGGGGGTTCAAAAGTGCCTAAACTTTGGCCAGGTGTCTGAATTGTGTTACAGACAGACAAACAGGCATACCAAAAATTTCTGCGTTAAAGTATCCCAAGAAAGTTTATCATCTTCAAAGAAAAAGAATGGCGTGGTTGCACTTTCTCTGAAAAATACTCCATTCTCTCTGTTAAGCTCCGTTCTTTTTCTTCTTTCAAGCTATCTTTCCATGCCCCCCTCGTTTTGCTATCTATCCCCCTCAATTCACCGCGGCGAACACCAAAGGACGAGACGGCGCGTTCCCAAGCAATCCTTCCACCTCTTGAAAGAAACCGCCACCGCCGAGCAAACAAACGAACAGAACTAACAATGCAACGCAATACAATACTGTCGGAGTCTTCAGATGTAAAGAAGTGACCGCTCTACTACGCTCGGGGTAGCGGTTAGTTTTCGGAAATAGGCGGTTTCCCTGTCACGTTCACCTTCTTCGGATGCTCCAGCCGTCCCGCTCAACTGCAGTTTTTTTTCATTTTGTTTGTTTCTTCGTGCGTTTGTGTCTTTGTTTAGTTGAGAGGCAAAGGAGGAGTACTCAAACGAACATCTAAAGAACAACTGAGAAAAACGTTACAGTTACTGCTCCGCCTAGCCTTAGCATCGAGTAAAAACAGAAAGCCCAGCCCTCCCCAAGTATTCAAAGGCGTTCGGCGGCATCTTTTGTTCTTGCTATCCGCCCGCGAAGCTGCGGGAAAACCACTACGTGGGCCGGATCGGGTGTGTTGTTGTACACCTCCCCCCGCGCTTTTCTTTGCTGATGTGTATACATATCCCTCCCAAGGGGTTCGGAAGCGAGGCGAGCGAGAGTGTAGAAGGGAAAGAAAAACCGAAGAGCACGAACGTCTCAAAAAGGGGGCAATAAACCTTCCGCAAGGAGCCCGTTCATTTTTCTCAATCTCTTAGAAGAGTGAAATATTTGAGGCCGCGCAGCGGCCGGGACCCGCTATCGCTGTCTGAACATCGCCGCTGTGTTTTTCTCATAGCGCGTCGATCTTTTTGCTGTCTCGCCGTAATTTAGGGAATTACTTCTGCTATGGTTGCTTTTCTTTCGTTTCTGTCTTCTTACATTTTGTTCATTGTTCGTGCTTGATCGTCTTTCGAAAACACTCAATTCAATATTAAATTACACTTTTTTTTCTAGATTTTTACCAAAAGCATATTTTTATGTTCTCTGATAGTCAACGAAAATGACGCTTCCAGAAACAATATGTTAAAAGCATTCAAAGAAACATGATATAGTTACCTTTCGCTTCATTTGTGTCTCGGCAAAAAAAAAAGAAAGAGAGGATGGAGAAAGAGAGATAAAGTTACACGCACGACTAAGAAAACTCGCACGAAATCGTCATTTCGCTATTCCTGCGTATTTCTTTATAGACATCAAATATTCAATGTTGATACGGTACCGGTATTACGGGATCTCATACTTAAACCAAGGTGCGCGTACTTGAACTTTTGTGTATGGGTTTTCGCTAGTGAGAAACGCCATTGCTAGAAGTTTAACAAGATTTCGCAGTTCTACGTTCCGCGTAACCACGGTCTGTCTAAGTTTTAGTCACGCATAATGAGGAGCTCTGTAATTTTTTTTTTACCATGCAATACTTTTCTTTTCGAAATTTGGACTTAAATTAAGGCACACGCATGATTTTCGATTTCACCCCATCAAACGCAGCTCGGCGGCTCGTATATCGAACCCGTTACCTTTCTTCAAAAACAGTTATTCCATGTATATAGAGGATATGTTTGTTTCACTCGATTTTCTTCCAGAGACACACGACAAGGGTAAGCGAAGAGAGGAATATTCAAATATCGGTATTCGCGTGCAGGTAACAATTGCTAAGGCATTGATATTGCCACGCGCATAATTTTATGTTTCCCTTTCGTTTCATTCGGTTTTCGCCCGCACAGCCTGTCAGAAACGCTCAGTGCAAACTACGTCTTATTGTTTGAGGAGGTTCGCCAATTATTGTAGATCGTTTTGTTAATATATAGTGCGCGCAAGGCGCGAACAGTGGAGATTGTTCCAGAGCTTTCGCAACGAGAATTGATGAGGCTCGAATATTCGATGGCTAGTGTATAAATAATGCCCACGGGCTTCGCCGCTTGTCAGTAGATCGACCGCCAACGCTGTATCCGTCGCTATCTGTGCAGTGTCTATCGTTGTAATCTGACTTTCTGTTTACCGGCCACAAGTTCGGCCTAATAAAACAGTTTGATTTCGGACAAGTCGTCTCAGCCTTCGTCGACGTCACGACCCCATGACAATATTTTGCGAACATTATTAGCGATCAAGTTCTCGGTTCTACAAAAGTAGAAATCCGTGCAGGTGTTAAAGAAAAGTAATAATTAGCTGCAAAAAATCAACTTGTAATGGGTGAACATCCTTCTTACGATGTTGACTCCTTAAACCTATTTTACCAGCACAGGATGGCTAACCGAACACCTTCTCATCCTCTCTCATCTTTGAGCAACAGCAACTGATATATGATGGTGAAGACATTCATTTCAACAGTATTGGGAAGACATGAGGTCGCAGTTGGGTAAAAACGACTATAGAGAGGAAAGACAGTCTCTGACCAAATCAAGCACTGCTATTCGATATGGAAAAAGCAAAATGGCTTAATACGATAAGCCGATACGTGCATTCGAGTACGTCCGTTTGTGAATCTTCTATATATCAGGGTGTACAAAAACATCGCTGTCGTTTCAATGAGAAGCCTACGCATGGCCAGCATTGAGCGCTTTATTATTATTATTATTATTATTATTATTATTATTATTATTATTATTATATTATTATTATTATTATTATTATTATTATTATTATTATATATATGTTAAGATTGGTGCTTTGGTGTGGCTCGGGCTATTCCTCTTATCTTACAAAATAGCATGCATCGTGATGTTATCGACAAGCTTTAAAAACAACATTTGGGCATGAATGGACATTCACATTCGCAATCCCGGTTCTATATACATAATGGTCCACGCAACGACAATGTCAACACGCCATCAATGTTTCGCGCACCCAAAACGTCAACTCTGTGATCAAGGTGATCACTCAACAGTCACTTTATTCTATACGCTGCTCTATTTAGCACGAACTTGACGTTCTCGTCTGCAGGGACGAACGCCTTTGACTAATGTATATTGCCATCGCCATATAAGCGTCAGGGCATTCATTGATCACCTCATTCTCTTTCTCTCTCTCTCTTTGCCTCTCTCATCTTTATATTCCCTTCGCCAGTCCTACAGCACAGTGTTGCGAATGGGAGAGTGTGTCTGTCAGCCTTCAAGACGTTTTATTATTATTATTATTATATTATTATATTATTTTATTATTATTATTATTATATTATTATTATTATTTGTTGTTGTTGTTGTTGTGTGTTGTTGTTGTTGTTGTGTGCTGCTTGTTGCTGCTGCTGCTGTTGTGTTGTTGTTGTTGATGAAATAGAAAACTAAATATTAAAAGTTGTCACATTTCCTTTTTGACGGCTACCCCCATCCCGCTTGGCTGCTGCAATATAGAAAAAATTATTAAAACAAAATATATGTACACATATACAGTCCTACATAGGTAAGTTCTAAAGTTTTCATTGACCAGAGAAAACACTCAGTCAAGGTGCACACTTTTAATGAAATCCCCTCCATGCTCAAAAAAAATCTTTGTGTCCTCCTCCCTTTTGCTTTCTTCCTACAGATAGGAAGTTTTCTTTAAGGTTTTTTTTTTTTTTTCTGTCAGCCGCCATGCAAAAAAAGCAAATTCTTCGGCAGAACGGCGCATCACAACGGGCACGCGAAAACACGATATACACGGGTCGAGCGGAAACCAAAGCCTCTGTCGCGTAGCGGTCTACAGGGTTCTCGTGTCGACTGAGGAACGAGAGAGAGGGTCGCAGATAAGGAGGAGGAGTCGGGCAGGTCATGCCGCTCTCCGGGGGGAATCCTGAGCCGTCGCGGCGACGAACGCGTCCAGGGGCGAGACCGCAGCGGCGGACGGACGAAGGCGCCATTGCCTCAGGCCAGGAGACCGTCGGCGACTTCTTCGAGGGGGCCATCACGCCGCGGGGCGTAACGACGTGTCGCTGCGTGCGAGGCACGCTACGCATGCCGAAGCGCAGCACGCGATCTCCGCATTTGCAGTCAGTTGAGGCACTGCACCGTGCTCCCTACCGGGCTGCAGAAATTACGTGCCTTTCTCCTCTTTTAACCACTACCACCACCACCATTTGCGGTCAGGCAGTCGACTTTGGACAAAAGAATTAAAAGCGGAGATTGCTTACGCACGTCGACATCTGCTCCATCTCCTTTAGTGTGTTTGTGAAAGTGGTATAAGTCTCAGCTTCTAACGCTGCAATGTGAAATGTAATTGTGCAGAGGTTTGCCGAGGAGTCAACTGAATAGCCAAATAAAGTACCACGTGGAATCTCATCTGCGCACTTAGCTTTCTGCTGCAGAATGCACAAGATTTTGTTAGTTGGCTAAACATGGGAGAGGCCTTGGCCCTGTAGTGGGCGTAGCCAAGCTGATAGTGTAGTAGCTTACGGAATAAATACCAGGAATAGTATGGTATAAAGTATAATATCACACGGACATCAACAAGAGTGCGGCCCCGAAAAAAATTCCGGTCATGTGACCTATCAGTCTGCTGCAGAAGAAGGAAAAGTGAATTAAGAAATTTCGTGCATGCGGAAAGTATGTGAAGTAAAGAAAGGTGCATAAGCTATCAAGAGCGATGTGCCTCAGGCCCCCTGAAATTTCAAACCTACCCGCCACCACCACCTCGTAGCCCTCAAAAGCAGCAGGAAGCCGACCGACGCCACCCTGGCCCCGTGAAAAACTTTTCTCGCTACAATTTTTCTCTTTCGTCCCAAATCGCAAATATAGGGTTGTTATCCATTTTTTTTTTTGCCGAAATTAATGTCGCACAGCTCTGGTGTTGTACTTAGCGAGAGTAATTTCATTTTGTGCAGTTTCCGCTGTGATGACAGATACATAATACGAAAATTACGTGAACTGCGATTCGGGTTCACTTAATTTTATATGTTCGTGTTTCGTCTTCGTGGGTAACTACGTCTTTTTGTTGTGCTTCGCATTTTCTTTGTCATATTGCGCACCTTTCATAAACATATCGCGAGCCTTACAAGCATCACACGGTCGTCGGGCGTCATCCCAATCGGAGTTCACATTACAGTATATACTTCTCAATTTGTTTTAAGTTTGGCCTGTAGCCACACCGTGGGTGGTCTAGTGGATAAGGTACTACTCGGCTGCTGACCCGCAGGTTGCGGGATCAAATCCCGGCTGCGGCGGCTGCATTTTCGACGGAGGCGAAAATGCTGTAGGCCCTTGCGCTCAGATTCTATAGGGCGCACGTTAAACGACCCCAGGTAACCCAAAATTTCCGAAGCCCTCCACTGAGGCATCTCTCATAATCTAATAGGGTTTGGGACGTTAAAGGCCCCCATATAATTATTAACGTTGCCCGCTTTCCGCAAAGCAACATCTGTATTGACTCAATTATAATGCGGATGAACCAAAAAAAGATCAGATAAGTGAAATCGAGACGGGGTAACAACGGGCGGCCTTTCCTACTTGCCAGTCGCATCAAATGCGTCTTGCGAGCAGGTCGGCTATAAGAACGAACCACGCGTGCAGCGCTTCTTCTTCTGCGCGATCGGCAAGTAGCCAGCATCGTTTAAGCCACGGCATTCAAGGGCGAAACGTGACGTATAGATCGCCCCGGGAGCCCATATGCATACGCGCAGGGCGTGTGTAGTAGCTATAGATATAGGCGTGAGAGAGATCACGCTTCCGGGTGGCGATAGCGCGGGAACTAGTTGGATGTGCCCTGCGTGACGATTAGTTAGCCGCCTATCGTTATCCATGGAGGTCTGTTTCAGGGCGTGCGACGAAAACGCGCCGGTTGCGATGAGAACCAAAACAAAAGCGGGGCGCGGTGTCTTCGCGCGAGACGCGGCGCTCGAGCGTTGTGCTAATGAGTAGTGCAGTCCGTATGTTTGTGGGTGGGCAGATAGCGCAGCGACCCACATGGCTTTATAGATTGGCTGACCCGTGGTAGCGATGCGTGGGTTCATTGGCCATCGCGCTGCTTCGGGGTACTGCTGAAGAAAAAAAATGCACACATCTCCCCGAAAAGGAACACATAGTATGCGAAGCCTGCCATGGCTCGACCTATAAGTTTTGTAAAGACGTGCTCTTTGTTCCTTGCCGTATAGACTTTCATGCTTGCGCACACGGCTGCTTCCCAAGCGCTGTACCTCGCCCCGCACCTCATGCTCATGACTCATTCATACTATTCTACGTTAAGTTCTGAAAGAGAGAGAGGGAGTGATCATCATCAACAGCCTGACTACGTCACTGCATGACAAAGGCCTATACCATGATCCGGCAGTCAACAGGTCCTGTGCTGCTGCTGCCACTTTATACCCGCAAACTTCTTAATCCGATCCCCCACCTAACTTACTGATCTCCGCCTAAA
>WOVY01002210.1:0-51447 GCA_013436015.1 Rhipicephalus annulatus | reverse complement strand
GTGATTTGTGAGAGGAATATGGAAAGGGGTCATGGTTCCTGGGCTGACGTTCGGCAACGCGGTCTTGTGCATGAGGTCAGAAGTTCAAGCAAGATTAGAAATTAGGCAACGTGAATATGTAGGCTTGCTTTAGGAGCTCACGGGAATACACCAAATCAGGGAGTACAAGGTGATATGGGATGGACATCATTTGATGGCAGGGAAGCTAGCAGCAAGATAAATTTGAGAAGCGATTGAGAGAAATGGGGGAGGAGCGTTGGGCTATGAAGGTTTTCAGCTACTTGTACATGAAGAATGTCAATACAAATGGAGGAAGCGAACCAGGAAATTGACTGGTAAATACTTAGAAAACAGCAGGTGGCCAAACCAAAAGAACTATCGGTTAAAAAGGAACTGCAGGAAACGGAGACTGACATGTGGAGAATTGGCATGATTAAGAAGTCCGCACTAGAGATCTATCGAACTTTTAAGCAGGAAATTGCCAAAGAAAGATCTATGATAATACTCAGGGTAGTTCTCTACTGTTTGAGGCCAGGACGGGAGTATTGCGAACCAAGACATATCGGGCCAAATATGAAGAGGTAGACACAATATGCAGTGCGTGCGAAGAGAAAGAAAAAACTGCCGAACACTTGACAATGCTCTGTAAAGGGCTTCACCTTATAGTTCAAGATGATGGCGCAGAGTTTTTCAAAGCACTGGTGTTTAGGGACAGGGAGGGCAAAATAGACTTTAAGCGGGTAGACTTAACTAGAAGGAGGTTATCTGATTGGTGGCTAAAGTCAAGGCACGATTGAAAATTAAACCCTTCACTTCAAAGTACCCGTCCAACTTTACTATTTAAAGGGGAAAAAAATCTAGTGGTTAGTTCACTAAGCATTACGGCTAGGTGACGTTAGCCGCCGCCCGATCTAAAGGGTACAGCCACATCCATCCATCTATCCAGCCAAGAATATGCTCTCTGGCTTGTTGCTCCAGGCCTAGTCAGGTAGATTTTCTGGCCTCACTGTTGAATTGTTTGCTCGGGTTGTGGCTTGCAAACATTGCGGTTTTGGGCTTCGTATCATCTTGTTCCGTCATCATGTCCTCCAAGTGGAGGACATGTCGCAGTGTGAGGAGGGAGTACGACAAGGCGCTGATAGAATGAGCTATCAGTCTTACCAGGCAGGCGGTTGAGAGCGCACCGAGGCAGCTGACGCACACCAGCACTATCCGCTTCCTGTATAATACAGGCTAGGGAATTATAGAAACACAGAGCAGAAATCAACTCTTGTGCCTCTCTCATGCACTCACAAGGCGGAACCTGCTTCGAACACTGAGGACCGAGCTAAGCAACACCATGCGTGACGATAAATCATGGTCTCCTATTGCAGTAATGGTTAAGGCACGCGTGCAACTTAAACCATTGTCACGCAAGATGAATTCACAACACCATCGAAGTGAACCCAAGGCACGTGCTGATTATTATGTACGGTACTAGCGCTAAATTCATGCAGACGTTTAGTTGGCGCTGCAGTAGGCCTAGTTGAAGGAATGGCCACAGCTACTGCTGTGATGGAGAACGGGCTCATTAACATCTTCATGTAGATTAAAACGGCTTACCCCGAAATGGCTGGGAGTGTCACGCTATCCCTAGCAGTGGCACATGCAGTTGCATATTTAACGATTACAGAAATGGCGTACCGATTTCCAAAGCACCTATCAATACTTCCGTCAAGGCGTAGCACCAAACACTTTATCGCACATTTGGGAAACATTCCTTTTTCTCCCATCTGGTGGCTAGGCATGACTACGCCCAAGAATAAGCATGTTATTATGTATGTCGGAGGTATTTTCATCTGATCCCTGAAAAATTATTTCCCTAAACCCATGGAAAAAAAAGAAAATGGAATTCGCACCTGTCATCACATTGCACCCCATCACAGGAATGGGATCAGATTGGCCTGGCGCTCAATACTCCCTTACGCTTAATCAGAGCTCGGTCTGGCACCAGCTCCAGACAAAACCATTTATAATCTCCTGTCTGGCACATCTGTTTTACTCTGCTCTCTCTCAACCAGAGTGCACCATGTACCTGTGGTTCACCCCTGGTGGATCTTTTTCACTGTTTGTGAATTGCACACAAAGCCCTTACTGGTAGATCCTATTCCCAATTCTTCACTATTCTCACGGGAGGCCACTCTTTGGGCAGCTTACATCACGACATGTGCGTGTCATGATGTCAGTGCCGTCTTTTTCAGAGTCGGCGCCGTCTTTTCTTTCTCTTTTGCTCCTTCCCTGTCCTGTGTTTCTGGTGTTGCGCTGCAAACAAGTGAAGATGTTAAAGAACACCAGATGTTCAAAATTTGCTTCTCATTAATATATCGTGGTTTTGGGAATTAAAACCCCAGATATATTGAAAGAAGATGCATGAAAAGGGAAGGATGATATTGGAAACTGGCAAAAAAGGGATGACAGACTTCTTAAGCTATGCTGCCATTGAGATTTTCAGCTGTTCACGCAATTCTCACACGTGGCTTTGATGCAGCTATGCACATATCACACAAGCATGCTGACTGTACAGTTAGTATAACTGCAACCTTCATGTACCCAGCCTTCATGTACCCTCTATGACATTTCAGAACATCTGAGTCAGTGTTAGCATCAAGTTATGTTCTTCATGCTGGGGAACCAGTGTGATGAGTTACCATTTCTACAGAATGAAGCCCTGTCTACCTGGAACAAGCTGCAAGATATATAACTAAACGGCCTTTCAGGGCCAGTCAATCTCTGTCCGGCTTGGATGCACCAACTGATTCCCTTTATCATCAACCCTCAATAAAACTAGCAAATGTTTGTACATGTGCAAGCAGTGTCATTCAATATCTTAGGAAATGCTTGTGAAGCAATTTCAAGGAGAATCGTTTTTCTGATCTCATAGTGAGGCATTAGGAACACCTTAGTCACACCAAATGCCATTATTCAATGAGAGGAACAAGAGAAATATTTCACTGGGAACTATGAAGTAAACAAAAAAACAAATGTTTTCAGATACTGCGAGATCATTTCATAAAAAAAGCTCAGAAGTTGCTATGTGTGGCCACATTTAATCTGTGCAAGCATCGTGTGGTTACAAAATTCTGTACCAAACATAGGTTCAGCTTTCTGGAATAGACCGCGCTGCACAAGCTAGCTCAGTGCATGCACTTCTGTACCCTGCCAGAGAATATTTTTACCACCAGTATATTGTAGTATCAGCAAGGAAAGGTGTAGCAGACTAAAACACTGGATTAATGGCATTATCCTCACCAAGTATAACAGTGTTTTATTGGTGAAGCTTTAGTCTGAAACAACGAGCAGGATAAGCTGGTAAAAACATGCAAAATGGGAAGTCTAGCACAGCAATCTGTGTAGTACTGCTCATTTCATGGAGCATTCAATTTCACAGGCTTTGCTCATTGTTAGCGTTAAGCCTATATTATGTCCACTGCAGGGTGGAAGCCCAATCAATGTTCCCTGTCCTGTATGAGCCAATTTCAATTATGGCTGATAATTTCTCGATATCATTGGCAACTAATCACCTGCCACCCTCTGCTACATTTCATGTGCTCCTAATATAAATTAATTAGACAATTACTGACCTGTCATCCATCTTTTTTCTCATTCCCAACTAATGCATTCATTTTTGATAAACTCTGCTTTCTTCCCATGTCCTTAAGTATTATGCTAGCCTTTTTTCATTTTTCTGAAACATTATCTTTGCTCAGAAGCTAGAAGTTATCAGAAAGAACATAACGACATTCTACCTCCTGAGCATATGGCATCATCAATACAAAAATGTAATAAAAGTGAGAAAACATCCTATCTATATAAGAGGCCCTAAAATACTGCAGGAGGCAACAAATAAACTGGTATTTGTATAAAGGCAGTGACAAAAACTTTGACTACTGTCACTTATTCTGATTCTTGGGACATCTTTTTTAGCTACATCATAACACATAATTACACATGTACACAATTTACACAGAGGAATTGCCACCACGTGCATTGAGGCCACCCTTCAGAAGTCATGTGAGCACAAGGATGAGGTAAGCCTTAAAAACCAGATTAAAAGACTAAAGGATGCTGGATATCCAACAGCACCATAACACCCGTGTGCTAAACCCTCCTGCAGAAAGTCAAGTTAAACAAAACAGGACCAAAATAAAAACAGAATGACCAAAGATCTTTGCATGCTATACCGTACGTACATAAGGTGTTTCACAATATAAAGAAAATAGCGAGCCGATATGATTTTATCTTGTATTTGCCATCCCTTGCAAGTTTTCAAAAGTGTGGTGTACTAAAGCAACTAGGAATAGCCATTATTTCACCATTCGTCACGAGAATAGGTATACTGAATGCCAATATAATGTTTGTGTATGAGATACTATTGACAGTGGAAACGTAAACATAAGACAAACTGGGCAATGCCCCAATGTTTGAGCAAGACAGCATGCTTAAAATGTTAAGAATGGCTATGGTAGTCGCATGGACCATACACTGTAAAGAATGTAAGTGCAGTTCTATGTTTCATAAAACACTGTTTTTGAAAAAAGCAAGAACAAGAAATGAAAGAGAGAATGTGAAAGCATTTTCTTGTCAGGAAGGCCATGGATCAGTGCATCAGTATACCTTCACTCATCCATTCGGAGACAGAGTATTCTTTTCTCAGTTAAGATTATATTATCATGGTCTCACATGTGTCGTTGTGCATGAGCACTGTTCTTGTACTCTGTAAAAAGTGGGCGTAGTACCTTCAATAAAACTTAGTTGGCAGTCAGCGCTCTTTCCTGTCCTTTTTGTCTCTTCCTGACTTCTCTCACTGTTACTAGAACACAACCACGAATGAACCAACTTGCCCAGATTAAGCTATTGTTGACGAAAAGTCAAGAGCATGAAAATACTTCAGGGGCTCAGAACCTCCTCACTACTCGTCTAGTTACGGCCCTGGTCTATGTGTTCCGAGAGTGAAGCACTAGTGGAGCTATCTAACTACCTAACGGTGAAGGAGTGTTTGTGTATACTCGAGCATTGTTTCATGACATGGTGTAGGTGGCAGGTTGTTGAAATAATATGCTGTGTGGAGGTCAAGATTTTGATTGAGAACGCTGAGTATGAGCCAGTGACATTAGGCGTTCATAGACTTTTGCGATAATTCACTCTAGCATAGGACCTTGGTTGGTGGTTGACGTGTGCATTTGATCACATTGTAGTCTTCCATCATAACTTTTTGCACTTGGCGTCGACGCTCTTGAGTTGTACCAAAGTAATTAAGCATCCAGGTACAAGTATCTTCTGTCAGTGTTTCAATTAAGAGCTGAATATGAGTAATAGCTTCCATGATACTTCTGGCATTGTGTATGCACATTTAATTTTGAAGTTCTCTTGCAAAAAAGGCATTAAAGGTAGGTTTTTGTGACTTTTAGTGTTGGCCAGAACTGCTGATGTATCCAAACGGCTCTTCGATTGATTGTGGTGTTGTCTTGTTCAGGGCCACAGAGCTTCAGTCTTTTTTTATATTTGCCTTGACAGGAATGCTCTTTGCATGCTTCTTCAGTACTTTGTATTATTCCTAAAGCATTGACTTCCAGATTTGATTGTGGTGCTTTAACCTAGTGTTCAACTTCACGCTAGCTTCATTTGCACGCAAAGCAAGAACTCAGGAGTATGGTAACTTTTGCTATTGGGTTTCCCTTCTTCAGCCTACTGTATTTTTGCCTGTGTTGTCTAAGCGCTAACAGCCTCATGCGACAGCTTTTTTGTGCACTTATTGTGTGCCAATGACTTATTTGCCTCCTCAGCTAAAGACTTTTTGTATTATAGAGAAAGCTCTGTCTGTATTGGTTTTGTCATTTGCTGGTGGTGTATCTTCAGTATCTTTTCTCAGTGTACACTATACTTGAATGGAAGAGCAGCATGACTACCTTCAGCTGTTAGCGGGCTTTTAGCTGCTGTAATACTGATTGATTGCTCCTTTCTCGGGCGTTCTATTTTGGATGTGTTGGCATGTCATTGCTTCTTTTAAACTTTAAACTGCAGGTTGCGCCTTTTTCTGGTTACCCTGGTATATTTTTCCAGGGATTATATATATATATATATATATATATATATACTATATATATATATATATATATATATATAATAAATATCCTACTTAGAAACAAGGCCTCTTTACGTTAGGTGCACATTAGGTGGGAAGAGTACTTCTATTACTTGCCAAGATTGCGGCCCCTTATGGTGGGAATCATAATGCACTGTTGATGTGTCAAATTCACATAGCATAATTCCAAGGCACTCGATCAATATCCAAGGAAGAAAATTATGTCTTTGGCGTGAGTTTCAGCAACTCATAGTAAGTTGTATGTAATAAATACTTCATCATTCTTGGCTGTCATGTTTATGGAAGCACATGTGCTTCGTTAATAACAAAAAAACACGCACGCTCACGCCACTGAAGTGGCGTGAGCGTGCGTGTTTTTTTGTTATTGACGATTTGCCCTATGCATTCACGTTTCTTCTTTTTGTGTGTGTCGTACTTTTCGTATCGCGCAGCCTACCGTTTTGGGCACACGTAAAAAAAAGTACATAAAAAGAAGCGTTCCACGCCGAAATTCGCGTTCGCACGACCTGGGCACCGACAGGGTGCCCTATGACGCCTACACGCTCCGCAACAACCTTACCAACCGTTCGCTGCGATTGGTTGTTGGGAATTCGTGTGGTCGTTGCATGAATATAGCGCGTGCGTGCGTGCGCACGCGCGTCTGTGTGTTAGATCACGGCAACTGCATATGTTGTATGATTCAGTCACCATAACGCAACTGACGACCCCCGCCTTCCAACACCGTCAAGCAGCAGCAAATTGCCGTTAACAGTACTGTGCTGTGAACGCAAAACAGATTCGAATAGGTCGCGTAGATAGCTAGCCCGACACACGATAGGATAAGATTTGCGTCAGATATTCGACGTCTACATGCACGCGTAAGACAGCGTATCCGCAGCAGCTTCGTCATACGTACGGATAGCACACCGCATCGGACGTCCACATCTGACAGATTGATTGATTGTTATGTAGGGTTTAACGTCCCAAAACCACTATATGATTATTAGAGACGACGCCGTAGTGGAGGGCTCCGGAAATTTAGACCACCTGGGGTTCTTTAACGTGCACCCAAATCTGAGCACACGGGCCTACAACATTTCCGCCTCCATCGGAAATGCAGCCGCCGCAGCCGGGATTCGAAAACCCGCGCCCCGCGGGTCAGCAGCCGAGTACCTTAGCCACTAGACCACCAAGGCGGGGCGTCCACGTCTGACAGAGAAACTTGATCGGTATTTTTTTAAGTGAGAAAAAAAAAGTCACGTCTGACAGAGAAACTTGATCGGTAATTTTTTTCTCACTTAAAAAGTCTACCTTGCAACAACTTCAACCAACGATTATGCATTTCAACGAGCTGTGCATGGTTTAATGATTGATTGATTGATATGTGGGGTTTAACGTCCCAAAACCATCATATGATTATGAGAGACGCCGTAGTGGAGGGCTCCGGAAATTTCGAACCAACTGGGGGTTCTTTAACGTGCACCCAAATCTGAGCACACGGGCCTACAACATTTCCGCCTCCATCGGAAATGCAAGCCGCCGCAGCCGGGATTCGAACCCGCGACCTGCGGGTCAGCAGCCGAGTACCTTAGCCACTAGACCCGGCGGCGGGGCATGGTTTAATGACGAAAAGATAGTTCTAATATTGTGCCCCGGCACATATATTACTCTCTCTCTAACTTGAAAAAATCGGCGCGTGAATAGGGGGCCAGAACAGCGCCAAAAAGCAGCACACGCCGAAATTGGCTCATATTCTAATATTATGACATCGTGATGTTGACTTGTCAGCTGACGCCGGCAATAACGTTCAAACGGTGGGCCAATAATGCCGGTCTTATTGGATGGCTCCGCCTATATTGGCTGCTACTTGTACAACCTGGCCCGATGTGTCCGTTCTAATAGGCTGGCACAGCCTATATGGGCGGAAAGTTCTGAAAGCTGGCCCAATATGACCAATCTAATAGACTGGCACAGCCATCATTGGCGGAATGTTGTTAATGCTGGTCCAACATAGCCGTTCTATTCGGCTGGCAGAACCAATATTGGGGGTACGTTGTCAACGCTGGTCCAACGTCGCCGTTCTATTTGGCTGGCACAGCCAATCTTGGCGGTACGTTGTGAAAACTGGGCCGTTCATGGGCCAGGCAATGCCGATCTATCCCCAATATTGGGCCAACCTTCTGTGCTGCCTGGGCCATCTATTCTGTGAGACGTCTTCCGGCCCCTTCGTGTAGTCGCTAGAGATCGCTGCAAACACATCTGAAGGAATGCGCCAGAAGTAATACATAAACGAACTTAGACAGTGTTACACAGCAAGCGAGCACTGCTGAGACCATTGAAATAATAATACCGAAAACGACTCATCGGATATCTATTTGGCAGACTTTTCAGTGCGCGCTGGTCTGTTTAAAACACACTAAAACGTCTACGGTTGCACTGCAGATGAGAACCAGCATAAGAAAACTAACGCCTTCAGCAAATGCAATGAATTCGAATGGTCGTGGGAGATCCTACTCACTTAGAGAGGCCTAAGCGAGCAAGCAATCCTAGACCAAGTCGAGTGAGCCTTTGGAGCGAGTGAGGACAAGTCACATCTTCATATCTGAGGCCACGAAATATCCTAGATAGCCAAAAACAAACCACGCCCGGCAGGCAGCCAGGTAAGTATCATATTTCATCTAAGACGATGTTTGGCAGACAGGTCCACCCAAAGTAACCTCAGTTGCTGGGTGTGATTTGTTTTTTTGTTTATTCATTTTTTGTTTGCCTGGTGATTGTAGCACGCACAAACTATGGGGAATCAACTACGAAAACCTATAGTATCTTACGCAAGGTAACAACATGTTTGTCGTTACCTTGCAGGTCGCAGGATCAAAACCCAGCTGCGGTGGCTGCATTTCTGATGGAGGCGGAAATCTTGTAGGCCCGTGTGCTCAGGTTTGGGTGCACGTAAAGAACCCCATGTGGTCGAAATTTTCGAAGACCTCCACTACGGCGTCTCTCATAATCAAATCGTGGTTTTGGGACGTTAAACCACACAAATCGATCAAAATCAACAACAAGGCTGTAATACGCAATCACTCCAGTCCGATCCACAAGTTTCCGCATCAGTTATACGTAGTTCACGGACTTTCTAGAAAATAAGCGGCGTTGCTTTAATAAATAATGATAACTGGCTCCGCATACACGCCGGCTTGGTCATTCAAGACTGGGCAAAGCACTTCCCCGTTTTGTGCGGTTTGTGCTGACATCGGTGGCATCGAACATTTCATTTGGGCTGTGCCCGCAGTTGACAGAAGAAGGAACAGAGATGGTACGCAGCTTGCAGAAAGTTTGGTCAAAAGTACGAGACATTGGAAAATGTCATTTTTCCCCCAAGGACACACGGTGACAATGAAGAGCGTGCAACAAATCCTTATAGCGTTTTCTGCGAGGCACTGGGCTGAATGACATTTGTGATTGACCCAGTATTGCTCAAGTGGAAACAATGACTGCCTTTTAGGTTAGGCTAACAC
This sequence comes from Rhipicephalus annulatus, assembly GCA_013436015.1. Classification (NCBI taxonomy): domain Eukaryota; kingdom Metazoa; phylum Arthropoda; class Arachnida; order Ixodida; family Ixodidae; genus Rhipicephalus; species Rhipicephalus annulatus. The sequence goes on along the minus strand of WOVY01002210.1, from coordinate 41,811 downwards.
CGCCTTTGCAACATCACAACCGCCTCGCCGCGGTGGTCTAGTGGCTAAGGTACTCGGCTGCTGACCCGCAGATCGCGGGATCGAATCCCGGCTGCGGCGGCTGCATTTTGGATGGAGGCGGAAATGTTGTAGGCCCGTGTGCTCAGATTTGGGTGCACGTTTAAAAACCCCAGGTGGTCGAAATTTCCGGAGCCCTCCACTACGGCGTCTCTCATAATCATATGGTGGTTTTCGGACGTTAAACCCACATATCAATCAACATCACAACCACCACCACTCGAGCCAGCAACGCTGGAAACAAGACCGCTTCTAATTCACGGCTCGAATAATCACAAACAGCCTGCTGCATCGGCACAACACAGAACTAACGCACACAGGCGGACCGAAATTGCGGAACTAACGAACCCAGCAGACTGGAAGTCATTGAAATATATGGCACGAAACATAACGGCATGAGAGCAAACTCACACGCAACTACAAGTAGAATACAAGCCATCCACTCGCCTTTGCGGACGTCCGAAAACCAGCGTGGTCTCTGTTCAACGGTACTCATAGAGGAAGAAAAAACATCGCGTCTACGCGGCCGTCCTCGCATCCCATCGCCCTGCCGCCAAAAGGCCCATGGGCATGTCTTCACTTTCCTTCTTATTTGGTTTGGGACGTTAAAACCCCACATATCAATCAATCAATCAATCAATCTTTCCTTCTTATCTGGCAGCCATTTTCCGCCCTTGCGACACTGACGCTGGTCACGCGCATGCACAATGCGCGTGTTCTCGTCGGCCTCTTTTTGACGTGCACGTTGCAGATAAGGGCCCAATCGGTCCGACAGGTTATTGAAAATCACACATCTGAAGGGCCTATGTCCGTTTTTTTAAAGATGATAGTCTTTCTTGGGCACCTTCGAACGGAAAAAATTTTTGTCTGTCTGTCTCTCTGTCTATACATTTGTCTGTTTGTCCGCCCTAACATTACCTCAAACGGCACCGAACGGCCAACCACATTCGAAGCGCCCACCATATTCCTAAAGGTTTAGTGTTCATAGCTGTGCGATGGTGAAAAAAAAGCAATTATTGCGCTGGCGCCATAACAACAACTTCGAAGGTTTTCTATGTCTGTCTTTATACTAGAAGAGGCACACACAAGTAACTCTAAGGAATGTAGCGCTTAGAGCGCGCTGCCTGACAGTGCAACGCGTTGCTCAAAAAGTTGTTTCCAACGCTTTGCTACGACGTCACAGAGGAGGCACGTGCCCGTCGCTTTGGCGTTTTACATCTCATCACCTCCGATACTGGCGCGCACCTTTCTCCGCGGGCTGCACGCCTTGGTTTATGAAGATAGCTGCCAGATGGCGCTTGTGTCTAACGTGCTTCGGTGCGCTCGTTCACCCTCCGCTACGCGCTCGAGGCACTCTAACGCAGCGCCTCCAGAATACCCTTCACCAATTTCTTGCGCAGAACATCAAATAAACGTTTTGTTCACTCTCTCCAGACGCAAGACTATCGTCTTTAGACTACATTTGCGCTGTAACATGCAGATTTGGCAGCAAATTTTTCTTCTTCTCTTCGTTCCTGTGTGCGCGCCTTATCCAGCTAAATAAGACGAACCAACTAGTTCATTTAGCTGTGCCTGCTGTCTTAGATTTGGGTAGTTTCTAATAGCGCACGATAAGTATTCATATCGTCGCTGCTGAGCCACAGGTCGGGGGATTGAATCCAGTTGCGGTGGCTGCATTTGCGGTGGAAGTGAAAATGCTGTAGGCCCGTGGGCTCATATTCGTGTGCGGCAGCTGTCACATTCATACGGTGGTTTTGGGGCGTTAAGCGCCGAATTTCAGTCAAGTTAGCGTTCGTTCCGGTAGCTCACTGTTTCCATAACTGATGGGCAGCCCGCAGGCGGTGAGTGTGTAACGGAGGAACAGTGGTGAGAAACTGTAGCACAAATTTCCGTATATATGCTGTTCTAGAAATGCGTTTGTTGGTGGTTAGCGCTCGTTTGTCGTCTCGTGTCGTGTTTCGCGCCTGTGTGTATATCGCTACATCCTTTCATATGCCTTCCTAAATAAAAGACAGAGCCCGTAAGAAGCGCGAAGCTTTGATTTTGATGAAACATAGACCCCATGATTTTCATTTACGAATTTTCTTTTTGATTATAAGCTTTACACTAATGTTGATTTTGAATGCTTTAACTTCATATTTATAATGATAACATCACTTTATGACTAATTCTGGCGTTTTCCAAAGTACTCGGTCAAAAGGGCACTAGAAAACACCATAATTTGACGCGCAATAATGAAGTGCTATTTCACAATCCCCTCCCCCCTCAAAACACTCATTGGGTAACTACTGCAAGCACATTTGCTTGACAATCACCAGATAATAATAATAAATTTAGGAGGTAGTAGGCCGGCATTCGCTATGCTATTTTTCGTCATTCTTCTGAGAAGTGTCGTATTCGCTAAAAACTTGCAAGGAATTTTGTGCCAATTGTTCATGCAGAGGCTGACGACGCTGAGGAATAAGAGAGAAACAACATTTATCACAAATCCGGCGTGCGGTAAGTCACCGGCCACGCAGGGCGCAGACATTCCCTATCTGAAGACTATGGCTAATATTCCTATAGTCCCAGGGCCTAGATCTTGAGGACGTTGTGCTCCGGCTAGGCGTTGGATACTCGGGCTCCTCCACTCCCGTTGCCCGGGGCGTCGGCTTCCCTTTCTCCTCTGTTTTGCAAAGGCCTCCTCAAGAGCCGCTGGATGGCCCTTCGTTGCGTGGTTGAGTCTTCGGAGCGTATCCATGCTCCCACCTCTTCGGGATACGTGGCGTCCTGGCACTACCCATTCCCATTGTTCACACCACTGTTACAGCCGCCCCTCATGATTTGGCGGAGAGTGGCTAGTTCGCGTTCGCACACGCTACACTTTGCGTCCACAAACATGTCGGGGCATACGTGCCGGGCCCGCGCTGGCGTTAGCACGCATTCTGTTTGCAGTTGTCGGAGCTTCACTGCTTCCGCACGTGACAGTTCACGATGCGGGGGCAGAAGGCACTCCTGGCTTCTCTGTATGCCGCCAGGATCCCTCCATAGTCGGTGAGGAGATCGAGGTCTCGCATGCCAACAAACCACGTGTTCCGGCGTAGCTCAGTGGTCGAATACTGTGCTGGCAGCCGGCGTATCCGAGTTTGAGCCCCCATGTGCCGTTAGTGCTAGGTTTTTTTCTATTTCCACGCGGTATGGTTACGGACACCGGCGGTGGCGGCGGCGGACAATTGCGCGTGACCCGAGTTGTGATCTCATAACAGCTTTCGCTGTAAAATACCACTCTTACTGGAACAAAACTCTTCAATACAATTTGTACTTTCTAACGTTGATTAGACGACACCTTAAGATATTTATTTTACAGTAATCCACTGTTCGCAGCGAAAGAACCAAGTATTAGCTACAAGGCTGAGTAACTTTTACAGTTTTATTTTTGAGATAAGTAAATAATATTCGGCAAAACGCGTCATGTGTCTCATAACATCGAAAAAATAGCTAAACTATTCACGTTGTTCACGGAGCTTCGGTGCATTATTTACGAAGCACGCAAGCAAGCAGCTTCAGAAGGCAAATTTTGCTGTAATATTCTGCGTCACCTTAGTACACCAGCGCTCCTAAAGAGCTCTTCGTACAATGCCGGGAGATCTATGTATGTCTCCCAGTGCTCCACTGTTACGATCGGCACCCGAGGAGACAAGAGGGAGGCGTGCTTGGATCCTCGCACAAGTCGTATAAGGCTTGACAGCCAATGCCCGCCCTATATTATTTTTCCCAGCCAAAAGTGAGGCGCCGTGCCGTCAGTTGCCGTAAACAGTTCACCGAGACAAACACAGAAGTTTCCACGGACGCAACATCTTCTTAGGAAAAGACAGTGGCATCAGCCGCCGCTCGCCCCGCCAATTTAGCGAGCAGTTCAACGAACCCATTTCAACTTTGTTACGTCGACCACTTTTCATGTATCCTGTCGTCTGTGCGGAGGACCCCTCCCCCAGCGGCACTCACACGAAAAGGAAGAGCCACGTTGGTGACACGTTGCAGTGCAGTGACCACGCCTCGATAGTGGACGCTTATCTGGGCAGGTGTCGGCATCACTCTCAGAAGTGGTGTGTGTCATGTGAATGGACAGTGAAATCTGCACCAATTGCCCGAACTACGAACCAGGGGAAGACGTGCCCTTCAAAATGAGCCTCCCTGCTCATTCAAAGTGCTTGCCATGTACATAATGTATATAATTTCTCCTTTAAGTTCACCTTCTAGCTGCCTCCACATCTCAATCCCGGGTATCCGAGGCCACAAAGCTAGATCGTAACTCTACGGGCTTGTGGTTGCCATGCGAACCTCTTCCTGAACCCCACCTCTTCCATGCCTCCGCTGGCTGCAGTGGATCCACCTGCGTTCTATGTATATGAAACAGACGCTACTCTTTCGTTTACTCCACTTTTTCGAGTTTTTTTATAAACTGCAAAGAAAGTTAATGGCACTTACTGAGCGAGAGCACTTCGCAGCCTCCCATTGCCTACTTCGAACAGCGTAGATTTTTATCTGGCCTCCATACTTCTCAGATTCGAGCCACCTGTAAACTAAGCCTACTAGAAAAATGTAAAGGCTGCAACCCAAATACACAAAAAGAAAAAAGGGGACTGGATAGCGCGTAAAAGGAGGATGTAGATAGGGGATAGGGCGTCAATAGGGGACGTGTATGCTGAGATATGATGACTCCCTCTCCTGTCTCTTTTTTTTCTTTTCGTTTATTTGATGTGCATGCGTGATATTTTTTCAATAAGAACCAACTTTCCATACGACACGTTTTAGTAAGCCTACTAAAAGGCAAGCCCCACCGCAGTGGTCTTGTGGCTAAGGTACTCGGCTGTGGACGCGCACGTCGCTGGATGCAATCCCCGCTACGGAGGCTGCATTTTCTATGCATACTAAAATGCTGTCAGACCATATGCTGAGATGTGGAGACACGTTAAAAAACCCCTGGTAGTCGAAGTTTTCGGGGTCCTTCACTACGGCGCCTCTCAAAATAATACAGTGGTTTTGGAATGATAAACCAATCTAAAAATCAATTATTGACACGCAAGACACCAAGCTTTCTATCTGAGGCACTATGTGTTACAAATACATAAAGACAATCCACATTCGGGCGAAATTAACACGCGTAAATAATAATACACATCCAAATGATGGACTCTATAGGAAAACATTAAGTAGTTGAGGATTGTTCGAATACCGTTATTGAAATCTCGCAGTCTTCCACTAGTTACCGCATACCGTTTGCCCAACTGAATCCACACGCCTCCACGAAAGGCCTTTTGACGTGAGAGTCTCCGCGCCGGCATTTTTCGATGGTTGGTGCTGTGACGCAGCTGAACAAGGCGGCTTATTCAAGCTAAGGTTGGCAAAAAGGGAACGAGCATTGCGCTCAAATTTGGCGTTATGTTTCTATTTGTACGAGTCAAAATGAAATGCAAATCTTTTTTCTTGTTACGCATTGTGACGCAATGAAATGTTCTTTTTGACTTGAGTAGTTATAGTACTTCAGGTTAACTGTGCTGGGGCCCTGCTATGTCACTTGACGTGCTCCCAAACAACTGACTGGTATCGCCAATAGAAACCTACAATGATCTCGTGTTAATAATTCCTAAAGAGCTGCTGCGTAAAGCCTTGGCGTCTTAGAAACTACGAACTATTCACTTTTCACTTTGACAATCTATTGCTTAATTTTAGTGCCCTTTTATGCCTTATTTTAATAGATCTGCGCCGTTGTGCCTCCGCTTGGTCGATGCAGTATTCACCTAATTTAGCTCAGAATAGCAATAATACTTACATTAGCCATTTGGTTGGCACGCCGAATATACGGAGTGGTTAGTCAAGCAGGCACCCACCTCGAACAGTGTAATACAGAGTGAAAATAAAACAAACGGGAGCCATATAATTAGCGGCCATATTCTTCATATCATTTGTATCCTTTCACACACACAGAAAAAAGTTAAGACAGTATTGTGCTGGTGCGGTCAAGCCAAAAAAGTTAGTGAAGGTGGGGGGACTTTGCCATATCAGCCAAGCTTGGCCTACAGATAGTGAGTTAAGCTTATAGATCTGGCTGCTTCAGCAGAGAGAAGGTCAATTTGAACCAAGAAAAGAGAATTTTAGGCTCATTTGCTTATTGTTTTTACCCTATGTGGGCCATAAATCGTACACATAGTTAGTCATGAATTTAATGTTATCAGTAAATAGCGTTAATAAGCTACTGACCAGACCATTCACTCCTCTTCGCTACTCTTCCCATTTGGTAGCCCTGAAAACCTCACATAAACAATCGGCGAATTGCATTAGAGAGATCGTGTATGTCTGCCTTACACCCTTCTTTATCGAGATTCCATCTCTTTCTTCACGGCGGATGTAGATTCGCTGTTTTATTCTTCGAGCGTGTTCATACATGTTCCGTCAATGCCCTGATTTCGCAGTGGCTGCCTGAAACCGACAAGCTGACCAAATCATAGGTCATCTCGTAATCTAGGAAGGCTATGTATAAGGTTTTGCAAAATATTCTCTGAAAACCGGCCAGACTGTCGAAGAAGACAAAGTGGAGATAGGCCCGGGCTAGGAATGGACAGCTTGGGTATATTTTTTCATCAGCTTAATTGGTCTTTTGCGCTCCGATTGCCCGACTTCACACCACTTCATCTCGAAGAATTCCTGGCTATTATATTCGCTCTTCGAAAACCAAGTTCTCAGCAATCAAAAGCTATTATTATTTCGGATGCTTTGTCTTTTTGTACACAAGTATTGTCCGAAAAGCAGTCTCCTCGGGATATTTTGGTCTCTCGTACTACATAGCCTATTAGAAGTTTGGTTTCTTTGGGCCTCCGGGCATGCTGGAATTGCACTAAATAAAATTGCTTACTCGCTCGCTTCGGCATCTCTAAATTTCCCGGTGGTACTAGTAGCTCCACAGTTGTTTTCTATTACTGCCGAACGATTCAAATGCCTGTTCATTTTAAAAATCAATGACACATCGCTCCTACAATCTGAAGAATTTCGGCGCTGGCAATACACATGGAAGACCGCAAAATGCCTCTCCTGTCAATATGAGGTGACCCTCACAAGCTTTCGCTGCAAATTTCCGCGATTGAATTTTCATCTCCACCAATCAGGATTTTTCATTAACTAAATTATGTGCAGTTTGCAATGAACCAGAAACAATATATGAATTTCTTCTCACACGCAGAAGCTTCGGCTTACTGTACCGAATAATTCTTCAGAGACTGATTGGTATGCTCAGATTGCCAGTTAATTCATCCACCCTTTATCGTTTAGAGCCAGTCAGTTGGGTGCGGGATGCAGTGCTATTCTGTCAGCGCTACATAAATTTATTCAGGCAACCAGAAGGATACGCTGCTAGCGGTATACCAGATATATCCAAATCTTTTTCCCCCTTTTTCATTTTTGCTAATTTGTTCTATATATTCTGGTTTATCAATCAATCAATAAAACAAAAAACTTATTTTTCACCAAAAACAAAACATTTACGGTGAAAAAGGTGGTCGGAAAAAGCCTGTCCAACGACAGCTTCACAAAGCCCCAGCCACCCATCGGCGGCGAAACGACAGGGTACAGCACCTGATAAAAGTGGCGGAAAATGCATAATAATAGTCGCTAAACAGTTACAAATTAATATCATAGTGCATTCACTACGGGCGCAGGTGCACTACAAGGTCAAATATACCTAATTATACACTAGCTAAAGATAAATAACGAGTAAAAAGATGCGCAGTTATGTACTGATATGCATGCGCATATGATTCATATATATATATATATATATATATATATACATCATATGAATAATGAAGGAAAAAGGAAAACACAAATACCTTGGGAAACACGTGTATACTCCAACATTGGAAGTGGCAAGTTTGTTATGTGAACATACTTCTAATTTCTTTTTTTTTGTGTGGAATAAGACATCTGTTCCTTGCGTTTCCAAATAGTTTAATGTTGTTGGGACGATGTGTCGGGTGCGTTGTGTTCCATAGTGTGCGTGAGAATGGAACGTGCCATGGCGGTTTATATCAGACAGGATAAGAAATTGCGTTTTGTGTAAGGTTCGCGAGCTTATGAAGTGTGTCCCATTTCCTGAGTGCTGCTTTTTTGTAGCAGCACAGCAATTTGTAAGTATATAGATCTGATATTTTCACAATTTGATGCTGTTTGAAAAGAGGGGCGGTGGTGTTCTAGAAAGGGAGCATTTGAAATAAGTCGAAACCATTTTCTTTTTGTAACACGCTCAGTTTTGACATATTAAAGACTGTAGTTTTACCCCATACCAGGAAGCAGTAACATAGGTGGGAATTAAAAAGCGCATCGTAAGGTAATCTCTTTTATTTTAGCTGGTAGTATGTGTCGATGACGGCTAATTAGTCCTACAAACTTCGCCAATTTCAGCGTAGCCGCGTTTACCTGGTCATTCCATGACATGTGCTCGTTGAAGATGATGCCAAGTATTTAAACGCATTTTTCAATGCGAACAGTGAACGAACCTAGGGCAAGCTCCTCAGGTACTACAGCTAGCGCACCGCGAGCATTATATATAACACACTTAGTTTGGCTTCATTCAATACAAGGCTGCTCGCCCCCCAGCAGTCATTCAGCTTCGAACAGAACGTACTTGCTTCAGCTTGAATGCTACATAATTCCTGGTCTTTGAAAAAGACAGTGCAACCATCGGCGTAAATTATTAACTTACAAGAGGTGTTTGATTGTATCACATCATTAATGTAAAACAGGAAAGCATTAACCCTAATATACTGCTTTGTGGTACTTCACAAGAGATACATTTGAGACGTGATCTGTGAGTGCCTATTTCGGTAAATTGAAGTATTTCGTCTAGGTAGCAGCGAAGAAGTTGTGATGCGACTCCCCGAAATGCATAGCATTTCATTTTCTGTAAGAGAATATAATGATTGACACGATCGAAGGCTTTGCTAAAATCGAGGTATAGTCCTACTATGCATGTTTTGTTTTCTATGTTTTCTAATATGAGCTCTTTTTTTAGCAAGAATGCGTCCTCTGAGGAACGATTTTTTCTAAATCCAAATTGATAGATAGTTAAGAGAATAAATCTTCTGCTAAAGCTCTCGATGCGGATATTATTAACTTTCTCAAGGCCTTTCGAAACAACTGACAATATCGAGACTGAACGGTAGTTGGAGAAGCTATTTTTGTCGCCTCCTTTATGAATTACTGTCACTCTAGCAACTCGCATGCTACTTGAAAAAACGCCACATGAGATAGCTTTGTTAAATATGCGTGCGATGACAGGAGCGATCAAATCTAGTATGTACTTAACGGGTTTATTTACTAATCCATCTGCATCGGGGCTACGACTGTTCCGAAGGCCAGAAAAAAGAGTAATCACTCTGAAACAGAAGTAGGCTGAAAAAAGAAAGACCGTGATAACCGTGGAACATCTACAGGAGTAACCGAGGAAATATTCGTGTTTCCTATCTAGACAAAAAAACTGATTGAAACTGTTCGCGAGTGTTTCCCCCGCTTAGTAACACATTATGAATCATCATAAAGTCAACGGCGTCTGATATTGGCTTCCTATTCAAGAGATTATTTTTTTCCAGACTACGTCACTTTTAGTAGACAGTCATTGTCAAAAATTGTTCTAAAATATTCTTCCTTTGCTTCGAAAATGGCTTTGTTCAATTTGTTTCTGAAACATTTAAATTCCTGCAGCGTTTCGCTGTTGCGTGTCTTAAGGAAAGCCTCAAACATCCCGTTTTTAACGTTGACTAACTTTAGCAAGTCTCGAGTGACCCACAGTTTTCAAGCCCTCTTGCACCCATGGTATGCTTTAACTGGGAAATAAGCGTAATAACACTGTTTAATTATATGTAGAAACTTATCGTACGCATTATTCACATCTGTAAGGGCCGCAATCTCACTTTAATTAATGGGCAATAGCCTTTCCCTAAAATTCTCAAGTGTACGTGTTGATATGTCTCGGCATGTTTTCATTTCATTTCGTTTTTAGGCGTTGATTCCTGTTCAAGTCTTAGCATGATAGGAAGATCGCTCAAATTGGAGATTATGACGCGGGAAATTACGTTTTCAGCAACTGTGTTTGTGATGAACAGGTCAAGCAAAGATGTGAATGTAGTGGTAACACGAGTTGGCGTAGTGATTTCATTAAGAAACCCAATACATTGCAGTGTGATTAACAAGTCAACAGCAGGCACTGAATCTTTCAATACATCAATATTAATATCACCACCTATAGTTAGGGTACATGCATTGTTGCTCGCAAACGAGAGTAGTTTGTCGAAAAAGCCAAAAAACCCGCGTATGCTACCATGTGGTGGTCGATAAATAACACCAAACATTTGGGAGTCTTTCCTAACACACAAAATCTCGTAGTCTTCCGTGGCAAGAGTGTAGCCATCAATCAACTGAAATCCAGAAAACTTAGTTTGCAAGGCCCCACCACCTCCTCTACTTTCTTTAAGATTTAGGAAGAAGTGGTTGTACCCGGGCATCACAAGATGCTCAGTGTCATCATCGTAGCATGTTTCGGTGAACATAAGTACATTGAACGTCGTATTACAAGAATAGATAAATGTAATTATGTCATCACTTTTTGATCTAATTGATCTAGCGTTAATATGAAGAAGTTTAACCGATTTACTGGTTTTATCTCTGCTGTAATTTGCGCAACGTGCGCTGGGAGAATCGCACCGTTCGCCATTGTTCGGACGCAGCAGTGATGGCTAGAACGTCACGGGATTTTTACGCGCTGATCTTTTCAAGATCGCTTTCGCGCTGAACTTGCAGGACAGGTGATGTGTCAGTTCGACGAGCGTCAATGGATTAGTTTTTCAACCATGCGTATTTCCACCCACATTCACGCCTGCGCGCAGTCGTCTTTCCCAAGAGTTTCTTGAGATGTGGGCAGAGGTGCTCATTATAGTCAATTGGTGGGTCTTCCGGGGATTCTTCTGATGATGTCAGACCAAGATGATTATTTGTGAACCGTTTCTTTTGTGCTTTTTCTAGCACTTGGTCACACTTGCTCCACCTTTGAAATTGTACGATGATGTTAGCGTTCTTTTTGTCTCCGATGTTTACTCTGTGGTGCACTTCTATATCAGAACTTGTGATAGCTTCGCCAACAGCCTCCCCTAACTTCTTCAGGACATCTGGAATGCTTTCATTGGGACTTTGCAACACTCCCTTGATTTACAAATTCCTGTTTCTTGAATATTGTTCGGCTTTGATCAGGTTTGCTTGGCGTTCACCAAGATTTTTCTCAAGCAAGTTTACTCTCTAATGAAGTTCCTCGTTCTGTTTTATTAAAGCTTTGTTTTCATTTACAGCGGTTGAAACCAGACAATTGGATTGCTCGAAGCTCTTACTGAAGAATTCCTTGCTTTTCTTCATTTCCTCCAGCTCCCCATGAACTTTTCATTCTTCTGTGCACATGTTTATTTCCATAGCTTCTTTAAACCGTCGAAATTCTGTTTTGAAGTCTTCCTTGAAATCCTGAAGAAGTTTTACGTATTCTTTCGTCATGATGACAGTGCAGTAGCGCTAGTGTGGTACACTCTAGTACACGGCTCCAGTACACGGTACACTACTATAATGCACTGGTACAATAGTGGTGGCAGTGATAGCAGTGGGACAGCATCAAAAACAACCGTAGAAGCAAAGACAGTAAAGTTCTAACCTGTAACACGGAGAGGATGCGATCAGGTACTGGCTGTAATGCCACCACCACCACCGATTGCCGCCTGAGTGAAGTGCGCCGTTTTATAAACGTAGCTGCAGACACGTGTCCAGTACTGGCGTCAGGTGAACAGCGTAGTTTGCTGCGGTACGTAGATATGGCACAGCGACAGTCTATGTGCGCATGAGCGGGCAGTTGAAACTTCCAGCGATGAGGGTCCCGCTTGACGATAGGCGACACCGAAGGGTTAGGGAAAACCCGCGGTCCACCTCGACGAGCAGGGAAAGCAGCACCAGCGCTTTCATTGTGCCTGTAACGTGGAGAGGATGCGATTAGGTACTGGCTGTAATGCCGCCACCACCACCCGAATTCGAATTTTTCTGCACTTCTTCATGTTTTTTAAAGGAACTATAATATTGTTCTTATCTAATTTCTCTCTCTTTTTAGCAAGCATTGTATAAAAAATTTTCATTAAAGGTACAATGTGGCCAATCACCCTTGTGGGTGTGAGCCAAGATCTTCTAGGTGACTAGACAAGACAAGCTTAGGCTCCATGACGAATAAACGAGTCGTCTCCACCTAACGTCTGCGGACCGGTTATTTGTTACATTTGGTGCACGAAACTAAGGATTCGCCCCTTCTGGGACTTCCCTGAACACCACGACCATGGCAACAGCTGACCATTGTCAGAAGAAGCGCGGCTCGATCAGAGCTGGTGTCATCCGAGCCGAAGCACTGTTATCGGACCTGCTGCAGCAACCGGATCCTGGTACTTCCCAAATTACCGGCCAGATAAATTTCCTGATGGATAAAGAAGCAGCATTTTCGAGGTTTGACGATGTCATTCTGGCGGCAATGGACGAAGAAAACCTGGATCATGAAGTGGAAACAGCAGACGAGCACAACGGAAAGATTCTTTACGCCGTGTCGCGAGCCAAGTTCTCGCTACAGGAACGCGAGAAGGCAGCCAAAATCCAGTCAGGAGCCACTGAACCCGTGTAAGCAACAAAATCAGCAGGGCAGGTGATAACGCACCATCCGCTTGCGGTTCAACTGTCCAAGCTCCAGATAACAACGTTTGATGGTTGTATTTGTGGATAGCAGTCCTTTCGGGACCATTTCGATGCTACCATCCACAAGAATACCAAGCTACCGTGCATCAAAAAATTCAAGTACCTCTTCACTTACCTAACTGGGAGTGCAAAGCGAGCTGTCGAACGCATCTGTTTAACAGAGCAAAATTATGACCTTGTAATTAGTCAACACCCTCACGGATTGCTTTGGACGGCATGATTTCTTTTTAAACTGACATGTTGATAATCTCCTTGCGGTAAACTCTGTGAAAAGCTCGTCAGACGTCCGAAGGCTTCGTCCGCTGCACAATAGTGTGCAGTTCCAAGTTAGCGCTTTGGAAGGCCTGGGGGTTGCACCTGACCAGTAGACTATGGTCTTAAACAGTGTCCTGATGCAGTGTCTGATGGAGGATTTCGTCACTATGTGCATGCAGAAATTGAAGGAATCGAACTGCGCCTCCAGCTTCGCCGAAACGCCTTAAGACCGAACGCAGATAGCCAAGGAGGTACTAACGTTTGTCCTCATTCAAGTGGAATTCCGGGAGGAGAGCCGGTTACAGTCTCGTCGTGTGTCGAAAGACGAAGCCAGAACCTATATATCCGAACAAGCGCATGGCATAGAAATTATACCGTCAGCGTCCACTCTGACGAGGTCTACCTTGCCTGCTAGACTGGCGTGCGCACTCTGCCACAGCAAGGATCACATGATCGCTGCTTGCAAGGCCAACCTATCAGCTGAAGAAAAGCGGGCAAGGCTACATAATACCAATTGTCGCTTCCGCTGTGAAACACAAAATCACATTACCAGAATATGCAGGAAGTCATTCAATCTTAGGTTTGGCACCTGCCAGCGACACCACTTGCTCATTCTCTCCGAGTTATCACGCCCAGCTGAAGATCCGCACCTAAACGCCGGATCCCATAATTTTCTCAATCACCCCCATTAGCCACGAGAATGGTCACTACCACCTAGAGTCACGTTGAGTCCACTCACGTATTGTTGCATCCTGGTCGAATTTGGGTAGAGTCTGGAGACCACCGACTCCTCGAGCGGGTACTGCTGGACAGCGGCAGTCAGCGCTTCTACATTCGTGCAGACCTGGCAAAGATGGTTCAGTGCTCCGTCGTGGGAGAAGAAGAGCTCTCCCTTGTCACTTTTGCAGGATCCAAGTCACGAAGGCAACTCTGCACCGAGCGAGCCAACGTGCGGCTTCGAAGCCAGTTGGACGATTCAGCGATTACCTTAGAAGCATCAACAATTCCTGAAACTTGCTCTGTCACAAGCCGACCACTCGACCCCAACATTTTGCACCAGCTCGACGAACGGGGGTACAACGCAGCTGACAACCTTCAACCAAATACGTGGCAACCAGGCGAGATCAGTGTCATTATAGGATAGGACGCCTATTGAAAGGTTACCACCGGAAACCCGACCACGTCACCGAAACGCTGACAGCGATAGAGACAATGTTGTTTGCCTGAATGGTACAAGGGCCCTTGTCATCTGACAGCATCCAGCGCCCCTTTAGTGCACTGTTTGTCTTAGGCCGGAATCCTTTTACAATGCACACAGAAATATCTTCAATGGGGCGTTTCGGTACCACCGGGAGAGATAAAGTGCCTTAACTAACCTCACACAAGCAGCAATACCTATCTGTATGGAACAAGGTATCTCCACAGAAAAGTAGTGCCTTCAACTTAACTACGCAGTCTCTGGCATCAGGAACTTGGAAAAGGCTGGGACGCCGGGCAGGCGGGCCGACGCTTATCATTGCCGCGTGCATCGACGTCGTCGGCGCCAGCGTGTTGGTGACGCCATACTTGAACAACTCGTCCCAGACCAGCCAGCGTTTGGGCGACTACTACGATAGGCATCACGTCTTCGTAATTTTGCACGCCGAGTACGTCAGCCTAACACACACCAGGAAGAGCCTCCGCCTATTCAGCATCGGTTCCACAGACGGCAAGGGGTGCGACAGACGCAAATCAACGGCCGTAGTACACAGACACTTCCGGTAGCAAAGCAAGTTCGTTTTAACACATATTGCGCTCTCGGTGGGTACAATTCTTCTTAGCCTCTCTGGGATGATGTAGAATAATAGTCTGGATCGGAGCAACCTGGAGTGGTGCAGACTTCATCGATGCGAGTGAGTCGTTTTGGCTACGCTGGGAGGATGTTGCAAAATATTCCCTTGGAGCGGGCCAAATTGTCGAAGAGGGCGAAGTGGGGATAGGCACGCGCTAAAAATGAACAGCTTGGGCTCCATAACGAATAAACGGGTCGTATTCGCTCAACGTCTGCGGACCGGTTATTTGTTACATAAGGGGTGATTGTATTCCAAACATTCTGCTATCACGTTATTGATGGCATGAATAGGGTCTATTGTTGAGTAGCATGTACAAAGTCCTGCTTGGTGTGGTAACGTTGCTAGCTGTTTCTTCGGGATTCCTAAGCTGCCAGCGGAAATCACTGTTCCGGCTGCAGAAGCAATGTTTTTTTTGAGTTGGAACAATTGAGTGCCATTTACCGCGGTCACCTAACAGTGTACACCGGCAGATCGTTATGCATACCAATGGATAGCTGAAAAGCGGCTTTCTGCATACCCTCTCTAGGCATGTCATATTCGGGCCACCTGGATTGTGTCATGTCGTCCACATTGGAGGAAAGCACCGCAATCACCGTAGATTTCAGAAAATTGTGATCCTTTTCTTCACGAGGTATAGCAGTGCTGATGGATTCACAGCCGCCATCACAACCACTGCAACATTGCCTACCTCAAGGAACGTCTTCAAGGTCATATCTGGTGCTCATCAAACACCTCCTCGGCAATAGCTTCAATGTCAAGTTTCAGTGAATCCCATCCCACTTTGGAATTGAAGTCAATAAAAAAGCTCAGGTAGAACAACTACCGACCATGTAAGCTAGACTAACGACGACTGTTGCATCATCACCACCACCAACAGCACCCCCAAAATTCGAAGTAAGGCGCATTATGGCCATTTTTTTCGAAAAGCGGCAAGTCATCTCGCCTGCGCCATCGATAGCCTTACCATTGCATGTGTTAACTGGTGCTTATCTCTTCCTTCCACATTGTCCAAACTAACACCGAAACATCAACATTTTCTTGCTCCCTAATAATCAGCTGCCTATACTTGTGTATAATAGTGTAATTGCAGATGTTCCTGTCCAGATTATGCTTTTTCGTGCCTTGATTCAAGTTCCATCCGCTCCTTGCCCACGTTCAAGGAACTGAGCAACACCGCGAAACACAGGACAGTGAGACGGACGAGCGCTGAATTACAATCACAGTCGACATGTGTGGTTCCCGTCTTACGAAGCAAACAGGCTGCGTTTCCTGCGTTCTATCAATTTCGGTATCGCCATTATCATTTCATGATGAATATCTCAAACTACGTGAGCCTTTCGTAACTTTACAAAATGGTTATCCCATAAAATAGCATGGACTACAACGCCCTCAAGTAAATTACTATGCAAAAAAATACATGGATATTTAAACAAGTTTTGATAATTATTCGGGTGAATATAGTTTGAGGTAAGGCAAGTATTCCAGCCTCGGTGTAGGCTCCTTGAGTTGGAACAACAAGAGCTTTAGTCTCACAGGACAGTCTGTATTATTCAGGAGTACAACCTGTAATTTTAGAAAGAAAAATGGAAGCTTGCAATAAAAAATATTCGAATGGTGTGCGCTGCAGTGCACGCCTAGACAAGTGGGACTTGTTTTCAAACCAGTTGCAGCGTCTTTATTTACAATCGTTGGCTCAATTGCAGATCCTCCAGATGACAAAGATGTTGATAACTGGGCTGTGATGTTCAAGTGAAACTTTACATTGAACATATTAAGTCCTAAGCTTCAAGCCACAGACCACGTGGTAATGCGAATAAAATTTCTTCAGAATAAAACAATTTCAGAGTATTTTTAACAAGTGAACATGAGTTGAGTGCCCACAGTACCAACCTGGTGCTGCCAGCAAAAGCTTTGCAAAGACAAGTGAAGTTTGCAGACGAAGTGTCGTCTTTGAGTTATGTTATTTAAAGGTATGCCGGCGCACGTATTCTGCATGACAAAAACTTACAACAAAAAACTTGAATACAAACCATGCAGAACCACTGACTTCGATACGCTCGAATATTTTGTACCATGATGAGAACCAAATGTCTAAAAAACAAACGACATGAACAAAATTCTCTTAGGTTAATGCAGATTCTAACAAAACATGGATCACTGTGGTGTGTATTGCATAGACATGACAACACGTGTACCATCTCTTCTTCGGCTTCACAAGTCGTGCGAGTGGGTCCTACTCTTGACACTCAAATCTCCGGTGTGATGACTAGAAAGCAGGACATCGACTGCAACTGCATTCGATAACATGAAAAAGCACTTTCCGATGATGCTAACTTTGTAGATAGTTTCTACAGGCACACTGCCATTTCTGCCACGTGACAGTGCGTGCCAAAACTCATCTCAACGTACGACACGTATCAACGACAATGTTTGTAACACATGTCGTACATTCGGAACTGAGAGTCAACGCATTCGAAGATATGTCACTCGGGAGTGTCCGTCAACGGGTTTGCCGATACGCCGTGTACCTGTTCACTATTTAGGTCAACAGTCTTATCGGGCTGGATTTCAACTTCGCCAGCGTCAATGACGTGTTTTTCGGGGTCCTCCATGCTGTTGACCTGAAGAAATGCAACAAAAGCGAGACTGGTCAAACATTTTTTTTCTAGTAAAACGGTCAGCAATAATAAAGGCAACCGAGTTTGCTACTATTACACAATCAGCACCTAAATAGAGTTACACACTGATGCACTTAAATATAATTCAGTGGTGGTCATGTAACAGAGGTATTATTAATACCTACATAATAGGCAACATTGTGCTCACACCTGAATCAAAATAGGTAATCTGTCAAAGCTTCGCTAGGAGCCAAGT
This sequence comes from Rhipicephalus annulatus, assembly GCA_013436015.1. Lineage (NCBI taxonomy): Eukaryota > Metazoa > Arthropoda > Arachnida > Ixodida > Ixodidae > Rhipicephalus > Rhipicephalus annulatus. The sequence continues at coordinate 24,001 of WOVY01002210.1, read as the reverse complement.
TACAGAAACCTGGATGCATCGTGCCAGCATGGTATGTATCTCGTTACCTCTCTAAGAGCTAGCATGGTGTTCGAGCAAATATAATAAAGCACTTCTGTGCAGCAGTTTGCGGGATGGAGCCGCAACCACAGCAATCAGATTATAATGGGCTCTTAATTGAGAACAATTAATCCTGCTTCCATCTCAGAGTGTAATAAGTGCCAGGGGAAACAGATACCCAGAAGAGAAATGCCACGCACCCTCCCTTTATCTTGTGCATTTCTGTTCACATTGGCACTCCCTTGCTTCATAGTGAACCAACTCAGCCAAAAATATTTATATTTATGAAGTACCAAGGGCGCTGTGAAATTCTTACAGAGACATGGCTAGAACGTCTCCTTAAGCTCCAGTATAGACATAGAGAACCTGCACTGATAAGAGTGCTTATCGCAGCAGCCTGCTTACTAAGTCAAAGTGTGGGTAAAATCACATTAAGCTATTCACATTTAGAGGGTAAAATCACATTTAGAGAGTAAAACCTACATCTTAGCTGACTAAAAGAGCAGTCACACCCTAGTGCCCCCATCCCCCCCCCCCTCTTTCCTCTCTGTGTGCAATCCTATGCATTCCATTCCTTGACACATTACACTGCTGTTTCATTGTGCTGCTAATGATATTGCAATATTCGGACATAAAACTAGACCATGCTTTGTTTGTTTTTAATTACCTCATCGGAGAGGGACTGTAGGAGTTCTGGCACTGCGCCCGGTGTGGACTTCAGTACTTCCAAATGCCTCTGCAGCGTACGTTGAGATGGCAGAGGGGCGAGGATTTTCTTGACCAGGTTGTAACCGCGGGAACCGCTGGCCAGTCTCACTTTCAGCGCTTTACGAATGATGTCCTCCGACCACAGCGACCCCCTCGAGTTCTTCGCCATGGAGTTCAACTGATCCGGGGCCAAGTAGTGAGCCAGCTCGGTCTTCAGTTTCTCGTATTCTTTTGTCACTTTGTTCTTGGTACGGTTCGCCAGTTGCACTTTGCGCCGAGCGCTTTCCAATTCATATTCGAGATCCAGCATGCGTTCTTCTGCAGCTCAGCGTTGCTTAATGAAGGAATGCTCTGACCCTCTGGAGATGGCCATTGGTGAACGAGGGCGCTGTTGTAGACTGATGAATTGGCTGCGTAAATAATTACCGTATTGGCTCATAAACAGGCCATATACAAACATAAGTCGACCATACGTCAGCACACTCAAGTCATTGGTCAAATCACTGTGATTTAAATCGGGCCGTGAGTGGGAGTGTGAGCGAGTCTGCGTGAATAATGTTACGGTGGCTTTGAATCAAAAGTGAATCAGTTTAAATAAAAGTTTCGTGAGTGTGAGTCCGAATTAGTCTGGCTCAGAAACTTTTGGAGAGTCTCAGGCCGGGTGAGCCGTGAGCGCGAAGTTTACTTCATAAATCAAGAGTGAATCTCAGTGAGCTCTACAAATTTCGCTGACCTATGAGGTCGATCTCTCTGTTTACTCAGTTTCGTACATCAGGTTCAACGCTGCCGAAGCTATGAAAGGAGTTCAGACAGCAAACTGCAAAAGTCCACGCGTCTGGTGCCGTGCTTGACCACCGTGATGAGGTCGGACCTCAAGCTACCGGTGCTAATCGTGGTCGTTGTATCAAAAGCAAAGCGTGCATGAACAGCCTATTGGCAACCGCATAAATCAGAGGGATTTGTTTATCTTTGAGGCCACGATCATATTCATGTATTTTTTAGCCTAAACATAAACACACAAAAGAACACGTTACTGGTTGTAAATTCTGTATAACATTTTTTCGAACGAACGTGCTGGAAGAATGCTCGCAGGCTTCTACAGCGTTTACCTCATGTATGTAACAAAATATGTATAGCACCTTGGAGAAAAGGTATATGTTGACACAAATATTTTGAAAAACGAAACAAAAAATGCAATGTAACAAGCTGTTGTAACGTGCATGCGTATTGCAAATAAGCAAGGCAATAGGGTCATTCAACGTCAAACGTCCCAGTCATTTTGAGGACGAGCTCAGATGTAATAAAAAATCATGCTGATTTACTGCATTGAAAATTCTGGACTGCTATAATATTTCAGAAAGAAACAATTTTTTTGTCACATGGCTGTTTTCTGAACTTCCTGGAATGTCTGTTGGATACTTTTCATGTGAAAATTAATTTTAGAAATACCACATTTTTTCTATTCCAAATTTGGTTTTAATGTTAAACAAAGGTCCTTGTGTAAGGTGAAGTTCAGTGACATTAGTAAAATTTTACTTGCACATACCCCTCCAAGAATCAGGCCACAAGGTGTTATGTTTACATTTTTTTTTTCAATAGCAATGCTGCACTTTATAAGACTATCTGAGTAATGAATACTTAATTCAAAGAAGGTATATTTTGAGCAAAAAATTTCTTTAGGCCTCTCAAGTTGCTAAGCTTTACGAGAAAAATTCACAAATCACGAAAATGTGTCCTTTTTGCCCAAATTGAAATGCAATTTGCACTATGTGGTGGTCTTATTAGTAATCACCTTCACAAGTAAGTCAAAAGCAAAAAAGCTGCTTTTTATATGGCTAATTTTATCATCACAATTTTCGTTTCAAAGAAGAGAATAATTTTTGTACTTTCTCATTGATGAAAATGGGCAATTTGAAGGTAGCACCTGTCATAAGACCAATTGGGAAGATTGCCATTAATGGTAAACTTTAAAAAACTATTTTCTTCCTTGAACAAAAATTGTAATAATAATATTTGCCCTATAAAAAAAACTGTTTATGTGCTTTCGATTGATGCATAAATATCAATTTTATTAAGAACACCACAAGATTTAAATTGTGTACCAAATAAGGACAAAAGAGACACTTCTTCAAAACTTGCGAAATTTCGTTCTGAATTTTATGAACTTGAGAGCTCTAAAAACTTTTGTAGCTCAAAATATGCCTTCTCTGATGTAAGTATTTATTACTCAGATATTAATACAAAGTGCAGTTTTTCAATATAAAATGACAACATAACACGCTTTGGCTGAATTTTTGGGTGTGTATGTACCAGTAAACTTGCATTATTATTATTAAGCTTCAAACACCTTACAGAAGAACCTGTAGTTAACATGTAGACAAAATTTTTATAAAACAGTGGAGCAATAATTTTAAAAGAAATGTTTCCACAAAAACACCTAAGCGACATTCCAGGAAGCTCAGAAAGCAGCCGTGTGACGGAAGATTTTTTTCTCTCGGGAACATTCCACCGCTTTACTCTTTTCAAAGGAGTAAACCAGCACAAATTTATTTTTCAAATACATATGAGATGGTCGCCAAAACTGCTGGGACGTTGGGCGTGAAATGACCCAATAAGAATGCTCCAGACATATTGTGAGTCAATCATCTACGAACCAAAGCATGGTTCAAGGAATATCATAATGATGACAATAATGTAACGTGAAGGAATCTGTTCTGTGGTTCACACCCATCTACCAGTGGGCACAAGTGCTACCAGTCGACAACAGATCTTCACTTAGTACGGTGGTGTGTGGAGCTCCGTTATCTGAAAGCACCTTGTGGCGTTTTATTAGAGTAATGTTTTATTGTAGTAACAACATTTTATCGGAGTATTAACCTTTATTCTTTTTATTACTTGTGTGGTGGGTAGTCATTTCGTTGAGAATATACAGATATACGCTACGAATGCAGCATACGCTGCTGGTTGAACACCGGGGGCAACATCAGAGCTTCATTATCACAGTAATATTACTAGCCTTGTTCACGAACATAGGCAGAGTTCTTTTGATCACGCGAATAGGTCAACAGTTAGTTATGGGAGATATTTGGAACAAAAGGTAGACCTGTGTGAATATTTACGGTGAGCTCGATATTGCTAACGCCCACTACTATCAGGACAATCAAAGGCACGTGAAAGTTCCTCAGACAACGCACCTGAAAAAGTGGGAGCCACAAATGAGCACAAAGCAAGAGGAAGCTTTTCTTCTGGCATCCCTAAAGGCATACCATGGCCTTCGAATCAAAAACCTGCGTCTGAAACGATATTCTATGACACTTTACCATCCCCCTCCAAAAGAAAAAAAAGCCCAGTTTACGCTAGAGGTGCCAAACCTGATGGAAGTCTGGTGCTGGACAACCTGGCTTGTTTCTTTTCTTTTTATCTTGCTTTCTTTGTCTCTTCCCTAATATTTCTAATTTTTTTCATAATTTGGTTTTTTTTACTACTTCCTCTTCTTTTTTCTATAGTTCTATTTGTCCCTTGCTTCCTTCTCTTTTGTTTACACATGGTGCTGCAATTGTTACACCAATGACGACTGCTTGGGTCGCTGAAATAATTTTGGCTATGCCCCTAATGCCGTAAAATATCTTCCTGCTTAACCTCCCTGCCTTTCTGCAACCACGCTTCCATCTCCTTCTCTCTGGACGTACTTTGGTGTTTGAGCTTAAAGAGCTGCTCTTTGGGCTGTGAAACACAAGAGCATGCCAACGATGCGTGATGCTACCGCACAATCGCAGTATGGTACCTGCACCGTAAGCTTCTACGTCTTTTTTGTCAAGGGTTTTCTTTCCTACTACCTTTGCCACTCATATATTTTGACACTTCATTACATTACACTCCATCAACAAAAGACATAGGCACACCACCAGTAAAAGTGCTGCAACAGTTTTGTTGTAGGATCTATCATTGATATGCGACTCAAGAGAACACATAACCCCGGGCTGCTCACTAAGTAAGGACCAATTATAAAGTGAACTAATGGACACCGTAATTGCTCACCATGGCGGCACTCAAAGCCTAAAAAGAGAACACGACGCTAAAGCCACTGCTGTTTTTTTTCCTTCGCTATGTCGTATAAGCTCAAATATGGTGATGAAGTATCAAGAAATGGTATGCAAGACATGTCAAAAAAAAAACTTTGCCACTTCTCCTTTATTTGTTTATATTGCACAATCATCACCAGAGTGCCATAACTGCTCTCCGTAAAACAAGGTGGGTGGTTTCAAGCAGCACACAAAAGAAGCTCACCTGCCGTACATATGTTGCTAATTTGCAGCGTGCTTTCCGACCTAGGTGCCAGCGAATCCTGGATGTCTGCATCCAGCATACATAGAATTATCCTCAATGGAACTGTCTCATGAAATTCTCGTAAACAAAATAAGCCTGCATTACCGTGTGTGCAATGCAAAGAAGAGTTCTTGACATCATCACTAAGAGTGCCTGGAAGCAATAAAAGAGTGATTGTAACAGGAAACTCATCTGTGAATTCTATAACCTATGCAAAAGTTATGGCTAGCGAAGATGCAAAAAGCACGCTGTAGACTTGTTCACACGTATCAGCAAAGATGAGACAGTCTCAACATGCAGCACAAGAAAGTTCACCTTCCACATAAATATCACTAATTTTCAGTGTGCTGTCCGATGTCGTCGACAGCGAGTTCGGGATGCCAGAATGCAAAAAATATAGAAAATGCCTCAATGAAAACGCACAACAAAATTTCTGTAAAAAATGTGTCTCTTTACCTTGCCTGCAAATTAAAGATGGGTTCTTGAAGGCGTTAGATGAAGTGTCTGGAAACAAAAAGTCAGTTCGCATGAGAAAAATCATTTGCGAATTTTTAACTTTAACGAAATTTATGGCTAACAAGAATGCAAGGAAACGGCTGTTAACTTTTTACCCCTATCAGGAAAGATGAATAAGTCCCTGTATGCACCACTCTAAAGAAGAGCTCACCTGCCGTACGATTGTCGGTAATTCGCAGAGTGGTTTCTGACGTTGCCGACAGCAAATTTGAGATGCCTGCATGTACCAGATATAAAATTTGTCTAAGTCGAACTGCCCCGAGCTATTCTGGTAAAGAAGATGTGTTTTCATTACCGTCCCTGAACTTGAAAAAAAAGTGCTTCAAGTGGGCAGTAGAAGTGTCTCTAAACAAAAGGACTGACTGTATCAAGAAATGTGCTGTAGTTTTCATATCCTTTCAAAAGTTAAGGCTAATGCACGTTTGTGACGCCGGCTGTGATTATTTTTAACACATACCGCGAATATCACATAGCCACTGCAGCCCGCAGAAAAAAAAGTTGATTTTGCGTACAAATATTGCGAATTTGCGGAGTACGTTTAGGCATAGCCGAACCTGGGTGTTTGCATTCAGCATATATAGAATATGTCTAAATAGAACTGAACAACTTAATTCCAACAAACAAAATGTGCTCTATGTGTGTGGAATTGAAACAATGGTCCTTGAAGTCGGTAGTAGAGTGCTTGGAAACATGACAGATTGTACGACGAAAGCAAGTTGTGAATGTTTTAACTTCGGCACGATTTACCGATAAGGAAAATGCTAGAAGCCGGCAGTGAACTTTTTCACCTTTATTAGCAAAAATCATGATTTCACTACATGCAGCATCAAAAATTTTAAAAAGCTCCCCTTTCATATCAATGTCAGTAATTTGCAGAGGGTTTTCCGATGTTTCTAACAACAAATTCGGTATGCCTGGATGCACCATATATGAATTATGCTTAAGCAAAACCTGCTCATGTTTTTCAGGAGTACACTGGGTACTACACTATAGGCTCACAGGTATGATTCCAGTTAGGGCAGCAAAACGGATTGGAACGTCGCTTAAACACAAGTGTGGCGTAGTTCTTTCTCAAAGGCATAAGTCTTTCTAAAAGCCCCGGCAATATGTTAAAGACCAGCATCTTCATATTTTGACATGTGTTAGCCTAAAGAGGTCACTTTATAGCTCGGGCAATTCATCGCAAACTGCGACTGTGCCCTGCAAAAAAAAAAAACCTCACCTGCCGTATGGACATCGATGACTTGCAGAGTGGTTCCCGACGTTGGCGACAACTCATTCGGGACACCTGCATGCACCATATATAAAATATGCTTAAGTGAACCTGCCCCGAGCGATTCCCGTAAACAAAATATGGTTTCATTACCGTCCGTGCACTTTAAAGAACTGTCCTTGAAACCGGCAGCAGAAGTGTCTGAAGCGAAAAATCGAGATTTTAGGAGAGAAATGGGCAGTAATTTCTATAAACTATGAAAAACTTGTGACTAATGAAGATTCTAAGAGCCAGTTGTGTACCGTCTTAACACTTATCAGTAGATATTCATATATTACTACATTTTGCACAAAAACAGCTTACCATCCGTACAAATGTCGCTAATCTGCAGAGTGCTTTCCGAAGTAGTCAACAGCAAATCCTGCATGCCTGCATGCAGCATATATAGAATGTGCAGCATATATAGAATGCACTTAAATGAATCTGCACAACAGAATTCAAAGAAAAAAAGTGGTCTCATTACCCTGCGTGGAATTCAAAGAATGGTTTTCGGAGTCAGCAGTAGGAGCGTCTGGAAATAGCAAAAAAAGATAGTTCGTGCAAGAAGATTTAGTTGTGAACTTTTACCATCGATAAGCACATATCACATAGTCACTGAGTGCAGCAACAAAAACAAACTTACCTTCTGTATGAATGTCGCTAATGTGCAGAGTAGCTTCTGGCATATTTGAGGGCCAATAATTTGGTATGTTTGCATACACCATATAGATAATACCCCTAAGTGCAACTGCATAATAGAATACCTACACATAAGATGTGTTAATATTACCATGCGTTGAAGTCAAAGAATGGTCGTTACAGTCAACAGTGGAAATTTCTGAAAACAAAAGCAGTTTGTATCTATGAGAATTTTCCCAACTTTAGCAAAATTTGTGCGTAAAGAAGGGGGCTGTCAAATTTTTCACACTCATAGGTGCAGATAATACAACACGTGTTTTCACGCGCACTGCTGAGAGCGATATGAGCTGCAAAACCGAACTCATGTCCATTCAACGAAAACTTGTTATGTAATATGTCACGGCGGTCTATAGTGGCTATGGAGCTCGAACACTACGCCAAGGTCACGGACCCACATCCGCACCAAGGCGACCGCTTTTTCACGGAGGTGAAATGCCAGAGGCTCGTGTAGTTGAGTTTAGTTTACGTAAAGAACACCAGATGGTCAAAACTTCTGTAGTCCTTGCCTACGGCATCCCACCTAATCACACCGTGATTTCAAGGTGTAAAACCATAGTTTAAGAATAATTATTTCTTATTTACTCATGTTAGCCCCCACCACTTGTTAAGCAAAGTTGATGATTGAAAACTCTTCTTCTTTATTGGCCGAGACAGATCTCCACAATCCAGGCCTAAGTGGTGATGATGAGTATATACAGATGACAAGAAGCGCATGAATAATGCTCTCAATATACCTTCAACTGCCAGATGTACCACTTCACTTGAACGCTTATAGTCAAGCTTGCTCAGCTCCTTCATACTTTGTGACAATTAAAAAGGAATATTTGTGTTCCAGCTCATGTTTCTCAGGAGTACACTGAGTACTACACATTCGGCACACAGGTATGATGCCAGTTAAGGCAGCAAAACGAATTGGAACGTCGCCTAAATTCAAGTATGGCATAGTTCTTTCACAAAGCGAGTAAACGTTCATTAAGCGTGAGCCTCGTCAATATGTGGAAGACCAGCATCTTCGTATTTTGACAAGTGCTAGCCTGAAGAGACCACTTTATAGCTTGGTAACTTCTTTAAACAATTCATCGCAAATTGCAGCTGCTCCCTGTTTGCCAACGTTCCGTTTGAATTCCTAGAAACTGGCAGGCTGGGCTTCACGTAAAACGTATGTGGAAACAGCGTCTCCAAATGATACCTAGTAAACATTAGGTGCCAATGTGACTTGAAAGGATAAACTGGTTATCAACAAATTTGACACGATTTTGTCAACCCAGGCAGCTGCATGAGCACTCTATTCAAAGTATTGCTCGTTTCTCAAATTAGTAAGTCGAAAGTAGAACTTACATTACATCAAGGCAACAGATTTGCACAGTGTGATATTTGGTGTCTGGTGGCTAGCTTAATTTTACGTTTTAAATATTTGAATAAGTTCAATATTTTCCCATGTATGAGTTGGGAAGCATACAGTCGAGCCGTATCCTTCCTTTCTCTTTTACTTGTTACGTCTCTATTTATCGCTTTCCGCGAAAATATTCCTAAGGTAATACTCAGTATATATGTGAGACTTGCAGCTTGCACGTTCAAACCTAAAGCTTGTTTCCAGCACAGCTGTAGCGACACTACTCAAAGCTTGTTTCCAGCACAGCTGTACCGACACTACTCAAAATACTTACACCATGGCTCCAGAAGCACCATCAAAAAGAAAGACCCTTGCAACATGGGCCTAAAAGACTTCCTAGACTACACTAGAGAGGGATGCCGGAGCGCCGTATTTAACACTAATTGTCTGTGGTGAGCAGCTATGCGTAGCTATATATACAAAGTAATGTTTTCGCCAATAAATACTTATGGTTGAAAACAATTGTGTGCTTGTGATCGTTGTATCCCAAAATAAAGTGCAAAACAATTGTCTGCTGCCACGTTGTTTTTTTGTTTCAGTTTACAGTACGCTAAATTTTTATATTATATTGATCAGATTTGTTTTCGGCTGACTATTATTTTGATTATTGTTGTCAGTTGTGGAACGCAGACAAATGCAATGAAGATAAACCTGAACTTTTCTAATGTAAACAAGCTAAAATAGAAGTGATATAAAGTACATGCTTTCTGGGCTTCACGTGCATTTGAAGAGAACATCGGTTTGTGGTGACCCTGCGAGTGCGGCACTCAGTGGCCCTCTGGATGGGTGCCTTTACATTCTGTAGCCACATGCGCTGCTGTAATGAGAGCCTGTCCAGGTGCAGGAACTTTTTTCTCTAGGCCCTTCGTCGCCCCGACAACTTTTTCTCCGAAGTAACAGAAAATAACACTTAGTTATCATTTGCAATTCTTGGTTTTTGGGTGAATCGATCTTCACCTGGGCTATCGTCCCTTACGGAAGGCTCTAATATACAGAGCATGCACGGAGCTTTTCCAATGCTACGGTTCAGAGGTTGAACTTTTCGGGTTGACGGATACTAGAAATTGAGAGGCGATGATGCATTATCCAGTGACGGCCTCTTCTCATTTCTTGCAATTCCTCGAAACGCAGCTTCTAATTGGGCCCATGTAATGGTCACTGCACTATTGGCATATTCAACCTGAATCCAGAGTGCTGGACTTGACTCACCTGTCACTTCTTGCTTGATTTGAACAAATGGTGTGAAGATGCTAGGTACAGCGTCCTGTTTCAACTTCTTGACACCAAGATTTTTCAGAATCAAAGGCTCGAATTGGTCTTGCGAGAAATGATCCTAATGAAACGAGAAAAAAAAATGCATATGCGTTTATGTCTTTACAAATTGAACCTTCTTGTTTCAATGTTACTACAAGAAAAACTGATGGAAACAATTCTTTCATCAGCCACAATGGTACAATGGTTAGGGTACTCGAAGGCTGATCCGGATGTCTCGGGTTCGGTGCCAGCAGCGGCGATTGCATTACGGTGCAAGCTAAATGCTAGATGGCTGTGCGCTGTGCAATGTCAGCTCACGCTCCTGCACAAGCCATAAAAATACGGCCGTTCTCGCACGACGAAAAAAAAAAACGAGGGATGAGGCCAGCGGTCTGCGCAACTTGGTACAGAAACATTAATCGACTAGTCCAGCAAAGAGTGCTTCTAAGGCACGTTAAAAAACACAATATGGCCGAAGTTTCACAAGGTCTCTACTAAGAATGAGTCTTTAAATCACATTTTGTCCTTGGCACGTGAAAGCTTGAAACCATTATTCATACTGAAAATGTTCCTCATATTCATAGTACACAACTTGTCACTAAATGTATTATTTTTTATGAGTAAAGACTGTATCTACTCTATACACTCATGTTTATGTGCTGCCGACGTTTAGAAGGTCTAGCAATATCTATACAGCAAGACCTACTGGATGGCTAACTGCTTGGTCATGATAGCTTACAGCAGATATCTATAATACTCCATTATTTTTAAGACATTTTTCCTTGCCATGTGCACGCCTATATTGGCTATTATGTATATTAGTGTTATCTTTATTAAAACAACCACTCAATGTGCAACTCGCATGTTTTCACGCCTGGCAGGATTCTACGCTTTTGCTTCGCATTTTAACATGCCTTAAAGAGACTCCTTTCACGACATGACTTTCATGTAACGTGTTTGCGTGTGTGCTGCAGGGTTTCAAACAACAGCATGACTCCTTTTTGAACACTCGTTTTCAAGCTGACTTCCTGGGGGGTTCTAGTCTTAACTGGAACCGAAGAACTTATTAGCGAAATATTTCTTTGCATACTGCTGACACTTTAAACATTTCTTTCTATGTGTCCAATCTATATGTTTAAGCGTCTAGGCCTCGGTTCTTTCATGATCACTCCTTTAGCATGTGGTAGACAGAAATCAGCATGGGATGATAATAAAATTTGACGAGTGTTATTTTATATTCATTGCATGAATGATTTGAAGATGCCGTCGACGACATCAAACCCTTTCCCTCAGACACATTCACTCATACACAATGTGCTGCCGTATACGGATATTCGAAACAAGTGTTTGACAGTTTATATCAACCTAAAATTGGCGAGAACATCGCAACTGTATTATGTAATTGAAGTTCACATTTTTTAAATGCGAGAGCACCAAGAAAAAAATGCCCCCACCTCTGGATTTTTTCACTGAAAAACATAGCTGATTTTTCACTAACAACCAATAACGACACAAACAGAATTTCTACGAAACAAGTTCTTTATCAATCGACAGGTAAAAAAATGTGTCTGTTAGTTCAATGCTAGTGAGAAATCACTTTATTCAGATTGGCAAACTACACTCTGAGGACTCTAATGCCATGTGCTTCACTATCATGAGTTCATTATTATAGCAAAAGAAATCAAAGTTATAGTCTCATTTCTGAATTTCCCGACACACATGGCGTCAAGAATTTCAAAGTGTGTTTCTCGTATTTTCGCAACTTTGGCTCGATGAAAACGTTCTGAAACCTTATATGTTACGGCTACGGCACCAACAGATGACAAAGAGCTTCGATTGACGTGTGTGGTTGAACGTCCCAAAACCACCCTATGATTATGAGAGACACCGTAGTGAAGAGCTCCGGAAATTTCGACCACCTGGGATTCTTTAAGGTGCACCCAAATCTGAGCACACGGGCCTACAGCATTTCTGCCTCCATCGGAAATGCAGCCGCCTCAGCCGGGATTCGATCCTGCGACCTGCAGGTCAGCAGCCGAGTACCTTAGCACCTAAACCACTGCGGCGGGGGTTTTTAGATACTGTTGTCAAAAGCTACGCGAGATTCAAAAGACACCATTAAATCTATGACGTCATGGTGTTTGGTGCAAGAATCTCAGCGTTACGCCTCAACATGCATTTTATGATCGCGCGTTTTCTCACTTACAAAGCGCCGCGTCGTGGAATGAGTGGTGTTTTCGAGATTGCGAAATCGTACCTAACACGAGATAAGTCGTTTAGCTCTTCAGTGTCCCTTTAAAACCTTCTATTCGAGAGACTATTGACAATTTAGTCACGAACTAACCATTCGAGTTAGCCCTATTCACTAACTGAATTGGTATTATTTCACTAACCTGCATTTAACTACCTTTGGTTACTAAGAGGCTAGTGTTTTTTGGGGCAATTGAACGGTTGGTATGTAGGTACTGAGTATGCCGACATTTTTTCAAGAGTATACTGTCGCTCCCGCTTATAAGACACATACTCGTATGTAACAGACAATTATGTATAAGAGACACCATTTTGCCTACGCTGAAACAGGGAATAGAAAGGTACATATACCATGCCCTGCTTAAAAGAAACTCCGCATGTAAAAGACAAGAATCCCTCACCAGTGCATATCTCTCATGAAGTGTTTCAACGCTAGTACTACTACTACTACTACTAGTAGTAGTAGTAGTAGTAGTAGTAGTAGTAGTAGTAGTAGTTGTAGTACCTCTACTGTGGGCGTCAGCAGGGTATTGCAAAAGAAGCACTCACCTTTCCTTTCAAGCACCTTAGCACTTGCACCTCCCGAGCTATACTGGCCTCCTCTCACCACGAGGCAACAATGAAATGGTTTGCTACTTTTGCTCGGCAATGAAGCGAAGGCTACTGAGCGAAATCGTGCAAACCCCAGTGCTAACTATATGTAGTTCCTAATCACATCCGAATTTTCTGTGAAAGATACAAAAAAATGCTTTTTCATTTTCTAAAAGTACATCTTTGAGAAAAACGCAAAGCGTGCCAGCGATGAATTTATGCTTGGTTTCCTTTATAGGTTGTTACACTGCGTTTTTGAACATGTAATAAAAAACTGCTTATAGCCTAAGCTTCAAACGCTGGGCGGTGTTTGTATTGAAATGCAACGCTGAATGCCCGCAGCCATCATTGCCCATATGGGTACGAGACGGGTGTCAAACAAGGCTACTTCACGAAGGAGTACATGTGCATACGTTCCACCTCCGTAGCTTCCCATTCATTGCAAAGAAAAAGTTGTCCGTGAACATATTAACACTCATCCACCACTCACTACGACTAAGAGTAACACGTATTCGGCATGTGCAAGCAAGCACGGAAACTACATTGCAAAAACAGCCGGGTTAGCACAACTCGACGGTTTCCCAACAAACAAAACGGACTTCACTCATACCTCGCAAAGACGCGTAGAATCGGTGCCGGTGAAATTGGCGCGCCCGATGCGGAGCAGCCATGTGAGCCTTCGTTCCCTGTCACGCTTCCCCGATGGCAGAGCGAAAAGCTTTTTTCCGTCGACGAAGCGACTGCGGTAACCGTAGGCGCAGCAGCTCATGAAGTATGCCGTCCGCAGTTCCTAGATATGCGCACTGCTTCGATTACGATAGGTGCTCTCGGCAGGGTACGCTATTAACTGCGTAAACGATGGGCCTTGCAGTAGAAATGGCGCGCAAGCAACGCTGCTTAGATGTGGACCCCTTCCTCCACGATTAGGAAATCCAAAAGAAGGCTCTGTCACGTGACGTCCATTGACCAATCGAAAAGAGACGAGAGGAGCACGAGGGTGCGGGAAGTTGCAGTAAAGTTCCTGAAAAATAAACTAGAGTAGCGCTAACCGCACCCCTTCGCCTCTACCTTCTCTCCCAGCAGCCACAGCAGCGCCTCTAGAGTGTCCACCAGGAAACTACGAATGCGAAAGCACGCGGGCGCTAGAGTGCCTAGAATATTCTCCTAGTGTCATGAGCAGGCGCCTTCCCCATCGGTGACTGGGAAATTGATTGGGATTCAGCGTTAGGGGGCGCTACTTGCAACTGGCGCGTCAGTTTGCGTGCCGGCCGGGCTTTTCAACGTTGTGTCGGGTGGCGACTTGTCTGTGTGGTGAAGCGTGTTCTCGCTACGTTTCAAATATGTGCCGTGAATTTTCGTGCAGCGATTGTGTGTGACTCTGCCTGAAAAAAAAGGAAGAACCTGCTTTGTGCCTTTGTGCAAAGGCGGGTACAAGTCTTTCAAGGAGAAGGTGTCTCTGTTCAGGGCTCCGGCAGACCCTGTGCGTCTTCAAGAATGGGCGCGAAACATCAAAAGAGGTGACAAAGTTCTAGACGAAACTTGTGTAGTGTGTTCTCGTCATTTTGATGATCGCTACATCCAAAGAACTTTCAAGCATGTCATCAACGGCGAGGACGTCGAATTCGACCGTGAACGACCATCGCTAACGCCAGACGCCGTTCCTACCATTTTCCCGGATGGCCCCGCTTACCTGACTAAACCAGTGCCTCAAAAAAGAAAGAGGAATATTGCTGACTGCACAGCTCCGCCTGCTAAGCGTAAACCCCGAATGAACCCACGACTTCCCAGGCCTGTGATGATGCTGCCGCTGGCGAGGAAACAGCACAAGCGCCGTACCCGTTTCACAGCATAACGCCGCCGTCGGCATTTTGCAGCAAAATTTGCTTGCCCAGTAACCCAGAAGCATTGTGCTTCGCATGGCACTACAATACAGTGTCGCGTGACGTGTGCGTGTTGAAACACGTAGTGTTTTCGTCAAGCAAGGAAGTAAGTGCTGCAGATGGGTACCTTTGCAGTACTTACTGCCGCGGCATAAATGTGGAAGAACACTATGTCAGCACCGAAACTGACGCACTCGCTTCGCAGAAAAGGGCCGACGATCTGCTTCTTGTTGCGGCTGCGAAATTGAGCCTGCTGCTGGCACTAAGTGCGTCCGTTTCGGAAGCGGATGTTTTTCGCCCAAATGCTTGGTTACTACGCAGGATAGGAAAGCTTGCTTGAGGTGCAAGTACCTGAGGAGACTGATTCAAAATCAGCGGAACAGACTGAAGAAGAAACGCAGAGGCACATTCAAGCAGCGCATTTCTAGGAAGTCTGTGCAGTTGTTCCGGGCCAAGAAGAAGCTGGCTAAGGCGCAAAGGAGCATTGAAGAGCTACGGGCAGTCAACAATGGAATTGCCAGGGCTGCTTTAGAAAAAAAGTTGAGTGGTCTGCCAGTGAAGCAGCGTATTGCTGTCAAAACCTGCTTTCAGGTAGCCACTCGGAAGTCGACCAGAGGCATGTCGTATGACAAACTGTGGATATTGGAGTGCATTCTTATGCGAATGAAAAGTCCACAGCTTTACGAGCATGTTCGCAGGCACGAAATAATGGCTCTGCTAAGCAAGTCTTGCTTAGACAAGCATATGAAAGGCTTTAAGAGCGCATTTGGATTTAACTCCAAAGTCCTTTCAGCACTACAGGAGAAGACCAAGGAAATGGACGAGTTTAGCCGTCATGGTGGACTTGTATTTGACGAACTCAAACTTTCAGAGAACATTAACGTCAAGGCATCTGGGGAGCTGACAGGATTTGTGGACTTAGGACCATTTACGGATGACAGAAATATGACAGAGGCCAGTGACCACGGGTTCGTGGTTATGTTTCAGCCATTCCAAGGTATGTGTATTTGAAACACAGCCGTATTGTGGATGAATGTTTACAAGTACTTAAATTTATCAGCAGCGTTTGGTACAATTACTCGATTGCCTCTTTGACCTGATTTCATCTGGGGGGCTACTCATGCATTATGGGATTTGATATCTTTGCAGGAAAATGGACTCAGATCCTTGGCGTCTTTGCCTCAAAAGGCAATGTAAAAGCCTCGGTCTTGTCTAAAATTCTTCTGGAAGCCACAATCCTCGCCGAAAACGCTGGACTATTTGTTGATTATTGGACAAGCGATGGTGCAACCTGGAACCGGGCTCTCTGGAAGCTGTTTGGAATCAAAGGTGTGATATCTCTACTTTTAATTTTTAAATTAATTATATGAGCTGGTAGTCAAACAGGTGCTTTTTTTCTATTTGTGCAGCTACCTCCAAGGGAATCACCTGCGAAGTTCCACATCCGGTCGAGCCAGGGAGGAACGTGCACTTCATATAAGACTTTCCTCCTCTGATCAAGTGCATCCGAAATGCATTTGTCTCGACAGGCCTGCAGATCCCAGATGGTCACGTCCATGTTAATGTTGTCAGAGAGGCATGGATTAAGGACAGCAAGTCACTGACACTAAAAGTGATGCCGCACATCACGGAGTCACACGTGCAGCCAAAAGCATTTGAGAAAATGAGGGTAAACCTCGCATTTCAGCTTTTTAGTGAGGAAGTTTTGAAAGGGATTTTTCTTTTCAAGGACCACCAAGTTAAGACGTTTAAGATAACACCGTCTACGGAGAAGTTTATTCAAACAATGGAAAGACTGATTTTTATAATGACGGCACGAATCCCTTCGAAAGGCCTTAGATATGGTTCAGCAAGTGCAAAGTTTCTGGAAGACTTTCTCCCATTTCTGCGAGAGTGGTAAGAGCATGCTGCCAAGCACGGTGGGGGGTTTTTAAGCGAGAGTACTGCTCTAGGGCTCCGGGTGACTATTCAGAGCAGACTGTCACTCCTCAGCTACGTTACTAGCACACTGAAGTACACATATTTGCTAACTGCAAGCCTAAGCCAGGAAAAGATGGAAATGTGTTTGGTGTCGTCCGGCAGGCCTTTGGGAGCAACGGTCACCCCTCCCTTGAGCAATTTTTGGTCGTCATCAATAACATGGCATTTTACAGCCTCGCCAGACCCCCTAAAGGAGATAACTCTCCTCCTGAACTGGTTACTTCTCTTTTAGAGCCTTCTGATGTGCCCGAACAAAAGGGAGCTCGTGTAACAGCCCTTGTTGATAGCCTTCTGGATGAAAGAAACCTGCCGCATGCTGAAGAAGTGCTGGAAAGGCATGCCTCCCTGCTTGACCATGATGGCATGGTAGAAGAAAAGAGCGATATCCGGCTAATTTTCTATATAGCTGGCTATGTTGTGCGCATATCTCTGAAAAAATTTCCATGCCCTGATTGTGGATCTTGTCTCTGCATTATGCTTCTGCAAGCAGAATCGAACTGCAATGCCACATTGACGAATCAGTTCAATCATGAGGGCCTGCTCTACCCATCAGACGCTCTTGAAAAGCTCATCACAAAGCTTGAAAATGCTTTCACTGTGTTTTTCAGCCGGAACAAGCTTCATGCCGAAAGCTTGGTTAGCTTCTTGCTTTTTCTTCAGGGTCATGAACTTGAAAAAGTTGGCTGCATTGAGCACGGTAGTAAGCTCACTACAGCGATTATTAAGTTTTACGCACTCACCAGACTGCACTTCTTCACGAAAGCAACAAATAAGAGCCTGTCCTCTAAGCGAGACAAGCAAAAGCTCTTGAAAATGCGGCGGTGTCGGTAAGGTGTTCAGTGCTGTTCATGTAAAATATGTAAATATGTTCCTGGTACAGTGGCTTTTGTAATTAAGAAATCTGGCATTGTGAATCTGTTAGGAGTTCGGAGCTGCCAAAGTGAAAAATGTAAATAAAGTTTTGACACTGACTTCTGCAATAAATGTTGATATTGTAAATTGACATTTTGTATTGGTTTGTTTTTCCTTACTGCTGGTAACTCATTCGCAGGGGGTCCTGTTCGCCAGTGGTTTCGTCTGGCGCACTGTCATTGCTTTGGCATTATTTATTTTTCTGATTACTTCAAGGCGTGAAGGGCCAATCGAAGAGATAATGACCCTTGTACGTGGGTGCGTCCAGGCCTGCCACCGAGTGCAGGGAAAGTAAGTGTCCATAATACATTGTATATATAAAAAGTTGCGAGAAGAGGGTTTGTACAGTACCTGCGATTCTGCACATGACAACAAAGTCGCGACAGCAGCCTACGGGAGGGAATGGTGGTCGCGGATGAGGAGAGAAATATGCGATTTTTTGTCTTGAACAGTGGTACCGCTGGGAGCCCCCGGTTGGCCACCCCTTAATTACCGCAATTTAAAAAGTAGCATTGGTAACGCTTGAGCAGCCAATCTATGAAGAGGCGGCAGGGCAGGAGGACACAAAATCTCAACAAGGCAGAGAGCTCGCATACATTTCGTATGCGAGCTCTCGCATACGCAGGATAACAAGGCAGGATAACAAGGCAATCGCGTGCTAAGCCATGAAACCACCACTGCAATTTCAACGCAAAGCGTCTGCTCCGGCTTGCTGCCTCCCCAGCTTGCCGAAAAAGCAGCGCGCCAGAGAGCGGTACTGCCACCTGGCGGCTGTATCGCATACCATTTCCCCTCGGCCGGCCCGTTCACGACACTAGGAGAAATATTCTAGGCACTCTACGGGCGCACTGCTGCGCCGTGCGTTTTTCATCGAGCAGCTGTGCCTCGGGTAGGCTGAAAGGGTACGCTGGTGGCGTTTGTTCGGGGAGCGCGCGCTCGCTTCACATAAGCAAAGTCTACGGCGAACATCGTTCCGAGATTCTTCATCGCTGCCCCAGCGTGTGTGCGGCGTTTCCAGTATTTCGTATTCGGTACACTTCCTTTGCATTTCATTCGTCGCTGAACAGTTCTTTATATCGTTAGTGTGGTGACATCACTCGTTCGTTCGTTCGTCGATTCGAAGGAATAGAAAGCTAGCTACCCCTCGCAAAACAGTACCGCCACACTGTAAACACGAATACAAGCGAAACGATAGAGTTTAGCTCGCCGGTACTCACCTCACAAAGCCGCGACGATACAGGATCCAAGTCAGTCCTTCCAATACGCTGGAGCCACACTTCTTGCCGAGTGGCATTATCTTTTCCTCGCGGAAGCGAAAATAGCTTTTTTCCTCTGCTGTACCTGCTTTTGCAACCGCTGACACAGCAGGTCGGCATCCCGAAACGCGCAGAATTACCGTGCACACACTCACGCGCGGTCGAACTCTGGCTACACAACAATACCAAGCGCGCACGCCTAGCCACAAACAAACACCGCGAAAGTTGACAAACCAAATGACGTTTGCGATAC
Organism: Rhipicephalus annulatus; assembly: GCA_013436015.1. NCBI lineage: Eukaryota > Metazoa > Arthropoda > Arachnida > Ixodida > Ixodidae > Rhipicephalus > Rhipicephalus annulatus. The sequence continues at coordinate 4,692 of WOVY01002210.1, read as the reverse complement.
CTTCACAAAGTCTAGTGCGTCATGCTGCAGAGTCTTGGCACCGCCAAGTTTATTACACGGACAGCAGTGGCGCTGCCATCGAGAGCGTCACCACTGAGCGCGTCTGCATGAAAACGGTGGGCTATCGCGCTGAGTATTGCGTGCTTGCGGTGATGTCTTTTGCCACTGCAAGCCACTTGCTTATATACACGTCACATTGCAATATTTAACCTTACTTTTTATATTACTTTTCTTTCTCAATCACTCTTTCGGTGCATCGCCTAGAACCGCAGCGCCCAGATGCGCTTTAACGGAAACAGGAGCACAAGCTCATCTTTGCGGCCAGGAGCCATACAGCCCCTCAACTAGCGTCGTTTACTATCTGCAATGCACGCGAGGGGAAAGGAGTCTGCACATTGACACAAATGGCGTTACTGTAGTTTATTTTTCAGGGACTTTAAGTTGCAGGCGGCGCCCGTGCCACCTATGGCCGTAGCAAGCGTTGCAGAAGGTGGCGACATCTTCCCTCTGATGGGAGAAGCACCCAAGGCCTCTCGCAAGCGCTGCGGAAGGTAGCGACATCTTTCCTCTAATGGAAGAAGCACCTTGGCACGCTGCCGGCGCTCGGTTGAAGGGGCGGCGCACTTCAGAGGATTGCAGGATCCTTGTGGACTTCAGGGGTTTTGACTGATCTGTTAAAACACTGCTGAAAATGCGTGCATCCGTCCCCTCTGCAGCTATTGGTCCCGCGCTTTGCAGAATCTCTGAACCTGAAAGACCAGCGCCAGCTTCCGAAAAGCTCCGCGCCTGTTTCCCGCCGCTTCTTGTTCTCTCCGCGAGGCGGTGCGATAGCGGCTGCTCTCCACTTTAGTCTCTTCCTCACTTTTGTTGTTGTTGTTGCCGCTTCTTTGACAAAGCACGCGTGGACAAAAGCTCAGCGCGCCATTGGGGAGAGCGCGCATTCCATAAAAACCCATTCCGCACAGAAAATGAGAGGGTTCTAAGTGTGGGTGGGTACGAGGAAAAGTTGGTTTCGCACAGTGTTGGAGCGGTAGCTTTCTTTGAATATTGAGGACGCGGCGAGAACGCGATTATGGCTCGTTATGACGACAGATTCGAAACACGTTCTGGCTGCGCCATCTATCATCGCTTGAATGATTGAAAAGAGCAGAGAAACAGCTTTTTTTAGTGAATGTAGATGGCGCAGAATGCCCGTAATATAAACAGTAACTATATATGCTACTTTTAGGTAGTAGAGAGCATATACAGCCACTATAGTGGTAAGTATTGGTAAGAATAGTTGCGCCGTCGAGTTAATATACTGAGTCTGTATATTAACTACATGAGTAGCGCATAGATTGACAATTACGTTCACCTGCTGCGCAGTGAAACCACTCGTCGCGCGCGCTGAGAAAAGTTCAGCGAGATGTGTCTGTGCGGGTGGCGTGAATCCAACTTATAGTATAAGCATGCACTGAGCAACATTGCACTGTTACAGCGAAGCTGTATATGACAAGTTGTTGTAGCTCATTGCGTCCGCGGGCAAAACGACGCGTAGAACTATAGGTTTACCGCCAGAGCGGCGCCAGACACTAATAAGCTCGTAATACTAAGCGGCGAAATATGCCCAATTCAAAGCTTGTTCAAACAGTCAACCTGACGTAAGAAGGTGCAGAGCTTCTGAGAAAGGCACAATTTTAAGCTATGCACCGACTTCGGAAAACCAAGGTGTGGTGCAGAGCTTTTGTGCAGTTCCTGAAATCATCTACCTACGCCGCTCGGTTTCTCTGAAGCGGAATGGATCACGTCGAGTTTTCATGCTGCAATGTTGGCACGTATGCTTGAAACAAATATTTTGCTCAGTTAAGGCATCTTCACCCTGATGCCTTGACGACCAGAGAAAACATTTCGCGGGACTTTGAGGTTGTTGTAAACCACATATGTCACCGCGCAAAGCAGTATATACTTACAAGAAACTGGTCGCTAAATGAATTCCTCTTCGTAGTGATTTGACTTTGTCAGGTAGAGGTTGTGGTACATTAGAACACGATGAAGAGACAACTATAATGTGTTTAGCCGATAATAACATGGATGTGCTTGAATTGTTTTACTACGTAGCGCAACCCTAAAGGGGGAAAGCTTTAAAGCATATCAAATCAGCATGGAGCAAGTAAACATACAGCCCACGATAAACACAGTCTCCGCCACTTTATTTTCATATCAGGAATTATTACAATTTAAGTTCAAACAATGTTCTAATTTACACAGATAAATGATTAAATTGAAGCACAGCATGTAATCAGCTGTGCAGCATGTCATCATAGTACAGCTCTTCTGAAGGTCCACTATTTCGTTTGTCGTGATGTGTGATAAAAAGATAGCAATTTCCTATTCCATTGCCAAGACTGAGTACGAAAAAATCAGAAACTGCTACAAGTGTAAAACATCAATAAATAAAAAAATTCCATGGCTCAATTTCCAGTCTAATTCATAAGGGCAAAACGTACCTACATTCTGGCAACATACAGTGTTACACAGTATTACAGCAGCAAAATGTACAAATTCAATACACAGTAAAGGATTCTATACTAAAAGACATTATTCATGCATGAGAAAGTATATGCCAAAAATGTTTACCTATATTTGAGCTGTTTTATAAGTTATCCATTAGCTGTAGAACACTAAATGTTCCGGATTAGTGGTACCACATGAAAACTAATTTTAAGGCCTGAAAGAAGACAAGGGCGGAGAATCGAATGGGATTGACGCTTTGGGTAGCGCGCATCGTGTTAAACTATATTTGCATAAAATTCGTGATTGCTGTTTCTGTTGCTCTTTTTTTGTTCAACTGTTGTTTTCAGTCTCAATATTTGTCACAATTTGTAATTTTTAATGGCGCAGGCGCTTGCAGTGAGCCATGCTGGCCAAAGATCTGTATGAAAGCATGTGGTGTCTCATATTACGGTGAAGAATTCTCATTCCGAGAATGCTTCTGGCAGTTTTCTTTGCTGCGTTGACGAACTTCCCTGCTCTTGCTTCTTCACGATAGTAGTCATTCACTTTTCCCATCGAAAATCTGGCTGCACGGCCGGGATTCGGTCGCGTCACCATCGGGTAAGCGATTGAGCTTGAGCTTCCATCACCAGTCGGACACCACACTTAACGTGAACTAATTAATAACTGTACATTGAAGGCCTCGCTTCCGCTCAGGGGGGTCAGCTAGCCCGAATTTGCAGGACACGAGCTAGCAACGCTGGGAACAATAGCCGGCTTTAATGCACGATTCAAAGAAACACAACCAGCCTTCTGGACCGGCTCAACATGGCACTAACGCACACAGGAGGACCAAAACCCCGGAAATAACCAACCCCGCGGACTGGCGGCCAATGAAACATGCGCACGGAGTATGGAACTGAACAGCTGGAAAGCACATTCAGATGTATCTAAGACGTAACTCGCCGTAGAATACGAGCCATCGACTCGTCTTAGCGAACGCCCCAAACCGGCGTGGCCTCTGCTCTCTAGCATACACGAGGAAAGAACCATCACGCTTAGTGCGGCTGACACCGCATATCGCTAGTCTGCCACCCAAAGGCCCCCGCACTCGTCACACCTCCCTGCTTAGCTGGCTTAGCCTGCAGCTAGTCACTCTCCCGCCCCCGGTGGCTTTCATGGGCGCCGACGCTCGGCTCGCGCATGGCCGGCGTGTTCTGCTCGCCCGGCTTCCGCCATGCGTGCTCCAGATAAGGGCCAATCGATTTGACAACGTAAATGTAGAAAAAAAAAACCTCAACTGATATGCGTGCGTGCGGCATGCGCCAGAACAGACTGCAGAAGCTAAAGGCAACGTGATTGTGGCCGCTCTGTATTGGTCCTGATAGGTGAATTGAACCATTCGTGAAATTCGCTGCAATAACGCAGATTACCCTTTTCCATTTAATCTATAACTATGCTTGAATTTTCCAGAAAATAAAATGTTCTCTGCACGAAGCGTCACTAGCAGAAGCAGCAATAGTGCCCGTTTTGAGCAGTAGCGAGTATAAACAGACATAACAAGAAGAATACTGCATTGGCATACTAGAATTTTGAACAGAATATTTGCAATAGAGCAACAACAATTTGCAATAGGGCAACAGATTATTTGCTGTCCAGGCCTTTTTGAAATTAGCATTCAAGCCATACAGGAGTTGTTTTTGTCGCTGTAGCCTAACCAATAGTCAAAAACACTTGCTATCGGCAGCGCTGCTGAGGTGTCATTGCAATATTTTATGTTACACAGTAAAAAATTTTACACCCAGAAGGGTGTAAATGAGCTTGTCCCGTGGACGACACCCTAAAGGTGTTAATTCAGCACCTTCCAAAAAGGGTGCTTTTTCATGCACCCTTAGAATAGGGTGTACATGTAAAAAACTGTAGGGTGTTAAAAAACACCCTTAAGGAAGGGTGCCTTCGATGTCCATCACTTTTTTAGCACCCTCTGAGGAGTGTGCGAGAAGGGTGCACAAGGGTGTTGAGTGCCCATGGCAGGGGTGCCAGTATTCTTTTAGACTGCACTAATAGATATCAGCATGCACTGATTACACACTACTTGAAGAAAGTGGTCCTCATTATCAATGGTGCGCCACCTGTCGAGCTCCATTCATTGCGTCTGGGCAAAATATAAACCCGTGCCATCGTGTATGAACTTGTGCTGGATCTATATATACTTCACAG
>WOVY01002209.1:0-80806 GCA_013436015.1 Rhipicephalus annulatus | reverse complement strand
AAAACGAGCCCTTAAGTACACACTTGTTTCCCTTATTCAATAACGAGGGTCTCGTACTGGCAGACTTGGTGTTTTAGGTTGTAAACGAGGGACTATTCGGTCAGCTACCAGTTACTAATAAGTTCACGTTCTACATGCGCCAAAACAGGCTCATAAAGAGTGTGCCACACTAGCCGCCATGGCTACTAACGGCGCTGACTGACAGTCCCATGTTTAAATTGACATACATACCCGATAACAGTGGCTAGGGGAAAAGCTGTCGTGTAGCTCAGTGGTAGAGCTTCGAACATGTTATTCAAAGGTCACAGGTTTCGGATCTGCCACGGCAAGGTATCTTTCACCCGCTTTTCTTTCTTCTCTTTTACATTACAATTGGCCTAATAACTTCCCCTATACCTTCCTTGGTATTATGTCTGTTATATCCTCATTATATTGCGTAAAAACGAAAAAAACGAGCCCTTATGTACACACTTGTTTTCCCGTATTCAATAACGAGGGTCTCGTACTGGCAGACTTGGTTCTTTTAGGTTGTATACGAGGGACTATTTGGTCAGCTGCCAGTTACTAATAAGTTTCACGTTCTATGTGACGCAACCAGGCTCATAAAGAGTGCCCCACACTCGACGCCATGGCTACAAGTGGCGCTGACTGACAGTCCCACGTTTAAATTGACATAGATACCCGATAAAGTGGCTGGGGGGATAGCTGTCGTGGCAGCTCAGTGGTTAGAGCATCGAATGCGTTATTCGAAGGTCGCAGGTTCGGATCCTGCCATGGCAAGTTATCTTTTCACCCACTTTTCTTTCTTTCTTCTCATTTACTTTACAATTGGCCTAATAACCTTCCCCTATACCTTCCTTGGTATTATTGTCTGTTAGATCTCATTATTATTGCGTAAAGACGAAAAAAACGAGCCCTTAATACACACTGGTTTCCCTTAATCAATAACGAGGGTCTCGTACTGGCAGACTTGGTGCCTTTAGGTTGTATACGAGGGACTATTTGGTCAGCTGCCAGTTACTAATAAGTTCACGTTCTACGTGACGCCAAACAGGCTCATAAAGAGTGAGCCACACTCGCCGCCATGGCTACTAGTGGCGCTGACTGACGGTCCCAGGTTTTAAATTGACATAGATACCCGATAAAGGGCTGGGGCGATAGCTGTCGTGGTAGCTCAGTGGTAGAGCATCGAACGTGTTATCGAAGGTCGCAGGTTCGGATCCTGCCCACGGCAAGTTATCTTTTCACCCGCTTTTCTTTCTTCTCTTTTACATTACAATTGGCCTAAAAACTTCCCTTATACCTTCCTTGGTAATATTGTCTGTTAGATCTCATTATATTGCGTAAGGACGAAGAAAACGAGCCGTTAAGTACACACTTGTTTCCCTTATTCAATAACGAGGGTCTCGTATTGGCAGACTTGGTGCCTTTAGGTTGTATACCGAGGGACTATTTGGTCAGCTGCCAGTGACTAATAAGTTCACGTTCTACGTGACGCAAACAGGCTCATAAAGAGTGCGCCACACTCGCCGCCATGGCTACTAGTGGCGCTGACTGACAGTCCCACGTTTAAATTGATATAGATACCTGATAAAGTGGCTGGGGGGATAGCTGTCGCGATATCTCAGTGGTAGAGCATCGAACGCGTTATTCGAAGGTCACAGGTTCCAATCCTGCCCACGGCAAGTTATCTTTTCACCCACTTTTTTTTCTTCTCATTACATTACAACTGGCCTAATAACTTCTCCTATACCTTCCTTGGTATTATTGTCTGTTAGATCTCATTATTATTGCGTAAAGACGAAAAAAATCGAGCCCTTAAGTACACGCTTGTTTCCCTTATACAATAACGAGGGTCTCGTACTGGCAGACTTTGCGCCTTTAGGTTGTATACGAGGGACTATTTGGTCAGCTGCCAGTTACTAATAAGTTCACGTTCTACGTGACGCCAAACAGGCTCATAAAGAGTGCCCCACACTCGCCGCCATGGCTACAAGTGGCGCTGACTGACAGTCCCACGTTTAAATTGACATAGATACCCGATAAAGTGGCTGGGGGGATAGCTGTCGTGGCAGCTCAGTGGTAGAGCATCGAATGCGTTATTCGAAGGTCGCAGGTTCGGATCCTGCCATGGCAAGTTATCTTTTCACCCACTTTTCTTTCTTCTCATTTACTTTACAATTGGCCTAATAACTTCCCCTATACCTTCCTTGGTATTATTGTCTGTTAGATCTAATTATTATTGCGTAAAGACGAAAAAACGAGCCCTTAAATACACACTGGTTTCCCTTATTCAATAACAAGGGTCTCGTACTGGCAGACTTGGTGCCTTTAGGTTGTATACGAGGCACTATTTGGTCAGCTGCCCGTTACTAATAAGTTCACGTTCTACGTGACGCCAAACAGGCTCATAAAGAGTGCGCCACACTCGCCGCCATGGCTACTAGTGGCGCTGACTGACGGTCCCACGTTTAAATTGACATAGATACCCGATAAAGTGGCTGGGGCGATAGCTGTCGTGGTAGCTCAGTGGTAGAGCATCGAACGCGTTATTCGAAGGTCGCAGGTTCAGATCCTGCCCACGGCAAGTTATCTTTTCACCCACTTTTCTTTCTTCTCTTTTACATTACAATTGGCCTAATAACTTCCCTTATACCTTCCTTGGTAATATTGTCTGTTAGATCTCATTACATTGCATAAAGACAAAGAAAACGAGCCGTTAAGTACACACTTGTTTCCTTTATTCAATAACGAGGGTCTCGTATTGGCAGACTTGGTGCTTTTAGGTTGTATACCAGGGACTATTTGGCCACCTCCCAGTTACTAATCAGTTCACGTTCTACGTGACGCCAAACAGGCTCATAAAAGAGTGCGCCACATTCGCCGCCATGGCTACTAGTGGCGCTGTCTGACAGTCCATCGTTTAAATTGACATAAATACCCGATAACGTGGCTGGGGGGATAGCTGTCCTGGTAGCTCAGTGGTAGAGCATCGAACGCGTTATTCGAAGGTTGCAGGTTCGGATCCTGCCCACAGCAAGTTATCTTTTCACCCACTTTTCTTTCTTCTCTTTTACATTACAATTGGCCAAATAACTTCCCCTATACCTTCCTTGGTATTATTGTCTGTTAGATCTCATTATTATTGCGTAGAGACGAAAAAAATGAGCCCTTAGGTACACACTTGTTTCCTTTATTCAATAATGAGGATCTCGTACTGGCCGACTTAGTGCCCTTAGGTTGTATACGAGGGACTATTTGGTCAGCTGCCAGTTACTAATAAGTTCACGTTTTACGTGATGCCAAACAGGCTCATAAAGAGTGCGCCACACTCGCCACCATGGCTACTAGTGGCGCTGACTGACAGTCCCACGTTTAAATTGACATAGATACCCAATAAAGTGGCTGGGGGGATAGCTGTCTGGTAGCTCAGACGTAGAGCATCGAACGCGTTATTCGAAGGTCGCAGGTTCAGATCCTGCCCACGGCAAGTTATCTTTTCACCCACTTTTCTTTCTTCTGATTTACATTACAATTGGCCTAATAACTTCCCCTATACGTTCCTTGGTATTATTGTCCGTTAGATCTCATTATTATAGTGCAAAGACGAAAAAACGAGCCCTTAAGTACACACTTGTTTCCCTTATTCAATAACGAGGGTCTCGTACTGGCAGACTTGGTGCCTTTAGGTTGTATACGAGGGAATATTTGGTCAGCTGCCAGTTACTAATAAGTTCACAATCTACGTGACGCCAAACAGGCTCATAAAGAGTGCCCCACACTCGCCGCCATGGCTATGAGTGGCGCTGACTGACAGTCCCAGGTTTAAATTGACATAGATACCCGATAAAGTGGCTGGGGGGATAGCTGTCGTGGTAGCTCAGTGGTAGAGCATCGAACGCGTAATTCGAAGGTCGTAGGCTCGGATCCTGGCCATGGCAAGTTATCTTTTCACCCACATTTTTTTCTTCTTATTTACATTGCAATTGGCCTAATAACTTCCCCTATGCCTTCCTTGGTATTATTGCTTGTTAGATCTCATTATTATTGCGTAAAGACGAAAAAAACGAGCCCTTAAGTACACACTTATTTCCCTTATTCAATAACGAGGGTCTCGTACTGGCAGACTTGGTGCCTTTAGGTTGTATACGAGGGACTATTCGGTCAGCTACCAGTTACTAATAAGTTCACGCTCTACATGACGCCAAACAGGCTCATAAAGAGTGTGCCACACTAGCCGCCATGGCTACTAGTGGCGCTGACTGACAGTCCCACGTTTAAATTGACATACATACCCGATAAAGTGGCTGGGGGATAGCTGTCGTGGTAGCTCAGTGGTAGAGCTTTCGAACACGTTATTCAAAGGTGGCAGGTTCGGATCCTGCCCACGGCAAGTTATCTTTTCACCCGCTTTTCTTTCTTCTCTTTTACATTACAATTGCCCTAATAACTTCCCCTATACCTTCCTTGGTAATATTGTCTGTTAGATCTCATTATATTGCGTAAAGACAAAGAACACGAGCCGTTAAGTACACACTTGTTTCCCTTATTCAATAACGAGGGTCTCGTATTGACAGACTTGGTGCTTTTAAGTTGTATACCAGGGACTATTTGGTCACCTCCCAGTTACTAATTAGTTCACGTTCTACGTGATGCCAAACAGGCTCATAAAAGAGTGCGCCACACTTGCCCCCATGGCTACTAGTGGCGCTGACTGACAGTCCATCGTTTAAATTGACATAGATACCCGATAACGTGGCTGGGGGGATAGCTGTCCTGGTAGCTCAGTGGTAGAGCATCGAACGCGTTATTCGAAGGTCGCAGGTTCGGATCCTGCCCACGGCAAGTTAACTTTTCACCCACTTTTCTTTCTTCTCATTTACATTACAATTGGCCTAATAACTTCCCCTATACCTTCCTTGGTATTATTGTCTGTTATATCTCATTATTATTGTGTAAAGACGAAAAAAACGAGTGCTTAAGCACACACTTAATTCCCTTATTCAATAACGAGGGTCTTGTACTGGCAGACTTGGTGCCTTTATGTTGTATACGAGGAACTATTTGGTCAGCTGCCAGTTACTAATAAGTTCACATTCTACGTGACGCCAAGCAGGCTCATAAAGAGTGCACCACATTAGCCACCATTGCTACTAGTGGCGCTGACTGACAGTCCCACATTTAAATTGACATAGATACCCGATAAAGTGGCTGGGGGGATATCTGTCGTGGTAGCTCAGTGGTAGAGCATCGAACGCGTTATTCGAAGGTCGCAGGTTCGGATCCTGCCCACGGCAAGTTATCTTTTCACCCCCTTTTCTTTCTTCTCTTTTACATTACAATTGGCCTAATAACTTCCCCTATACCTTCCTTGGTATTATTGTCTGTTAGATCTCATTATTATTGCGTAGGGACGAAAAAAATGAGCCCTTAGGTACACACTTGTTTCCTTTATTCAATAATGAGGATCTCGTACTGGCAGACTTAGTGCCCTTAGGTTGTATACGAGGGACTATTTGGTCAGCTGCCAGTTACTAATAAGTTCACGTTCTACGTGATGCCAAACAGGCTCATAAAGAGTGCGCCACACTCGCCACCATGGCTACTAGTGGCGCTGACTGACAGTCCCACGTTTAAATTGACATAGATACCAAATAAAGTGGCTGGGGGGATAGCTGTCGTGGTAGCTCAGACGTAGAGCATCGAACGCGTTATTCGAAGGTCGCAGGTTCAGATCCTGCCCACGGCAAGTTATCTTTTCACCCACTTTTCTTTCTTCTCATTTGCATTACAATTGGCCTAATAACTTCCCCTATACGTTCCTTGGTATTATTGTCCGTTAGATCTCATTATTATAGTGCAAAGACGAAAAAACGAGCCCTTAAGTACACACTTGTTTCCCTTATTCAATAAGGAGGGTCTCGTACTGGCAGACTTGGTGCCTTTAGGTTGTATACGAGGGAATATGTGGTCAGCTGCCAGTTACTAATAAGTTCACGTTCTACGTGACGCCAAACAGGCTCATAAAGAGTGCCCCACACTCGCCGCCATGGCTACTAGTGGCGCTCACTGACAGTCCCACGTTTAAATTGACATAGATACCCGATAAAGTGGCTGGGGGGATAGCTTTCGTGGTAGCTCAGTGGTAGAGCATCGAACGCGTTATTCGAAGGTCGAAGGTTCGGATCCTGCCCACAGCAAGTTATCTTTTCACCCACTTTTCTTTCTTCTCTTTTACATTACAATTGGCCTAATTACTTCCCCTATACCTTCCTTGGTATTATTGTCTGTTAGATCTCATTTATATTACGTAAAGACGAAAAAACGGGCCCTTAAGTACACACTTGTTTCCCTTATTCAATATTGAGGGTCTCGAACTCGCAGACTTGGTGCCTTTAGGTTGTATACGAGAGACTATTTGGTCAGCTGCCAGTTACTAATAAGTTCACGTTCTGCGTGACGCCAAACAGGCTCATAAAGAGTGCGTCACACTCGACGCCATGGCTACTAGTGGCGCTGACTGACAGTCCCACGTTTAAATTGACATAAATACCCAATAAAGTGGCTGGGGGGATAGCTGTCAGGGTAGCTCAGTGGTAGAGCATCGACCGCGTTATTCGAAAGTTGCAGGTTCGGATCCTGCCCACGGCAAGTTATCTATTCACCCACTTTTTTCTTTCTTCTCCTTTACATTACAATTGGCCTAATAACTTCCCCTATACCTTCCTTGGTATTAATGTCTGTTAGATCTCATTAATATTTTGTAAAGACGAAAAAAACGAGCCCTTAAGTACACACTTGTTTACCTTATTCCATAACGAGGGTCTCGTACACGGACACTATTTGATCAGCTGCTAGTTACTAATAATTTCACGCACTACGTGACGCCAAACAGCCTCGTAAAGAGTGCGCCACACTCGCCCCCATGGCTACTAGTGGCGCTGACTGAAAAGTGGCTGGGGGGATAGCTGTCGTGGTAGCTCAGTGGTAGAGCATCAAACGTGTTATTCGAAGGTTGCAGGTTCGGATCCTGCCCACAGCAAGTTATCTTTTCACCCACTTTTCTTTCTTCTCATTTACATTACAATTGGCCTAATAACTTCCCCTATACCTACCTTGGTATTATTGTCTGTTAGATCTCATTAATATTGCGTAAAGATGAAAAAAACGAACCCTTAAGTACACAATTGTTTCCCTTATTCAATAACGAGGGTCCGTACTGGCAGACTTGGTGCCTTTATATTGTATACGAGGAACTATTTGGTCAGCTGCCAGTTACTAATGAGTTCACGTTCTACGTGATGCCAAACAGGCTCATAAAGAGTGAGCCACACTAGCCACCATGGCTACTAGTGGCGCTGACTGACAGTCCCATTTTAAATTGACATAGATAGCCGAAAAGCGGCTGGGGGGATAGCTGTCGTGGTAGCTCAGTGGTAGAGCATCGAACGCGTTATTCGAAGGTTGCAGGTTCGGATCCTGCCCACAGCAAGTTATCTTTTCACCCACTTTTCTTTCTTCTCTTTTACATTACAATTGGCCAAATAACTTCCCCTATACCTTCCTTGGTATTATTGTCTGTTAGATCTCATTATTATTGCGTAGGGACGAAAAAAATGAGCCCTTAGGTACACACTTGTTTCCTTAATTCAATAATGAGGATCTCGTACTAGCCGACTTAGTGCCCTTAGGTTGTATACGAGGGACTATTTGGTCAGCTGCCAGTTACTAATAAGTTCACGTTCTACGTGATGCCAAACAGGCTCATAAAGAGTGCGCCACACTCGCCACCATGGCTACTAGTGGCGCTGACTGACAGTCCCACGTTTAAATTGACATAGATACCCAATAAAGTGGCTGGGGGGATAGCTGTCGTGGTAGCTCAGATGTAGAGCATCGAACGCGTTATTCGAAGGTCACAGGTTCCAATCCTGCCCACGGCAAGTTATCTTTTCACCCACTTTTTTTTCTTCTCATTTACATTACAACTGGCCTAATAACTTCTCCTATACCTTCCTTGGTATTATTGTCTGTTAGATCTCATTATTATTGCGTAAAGACGAAAAAAATCGAGCCCTTAAGTACACGCTTGTTTCCCTTATACAATAACGAGGGTCTCGTACTGGCAGACTTTGCGCCTTTAGGTTGTATACGAGGGACTATTTGGTCAGCTGCCAGTTACTAATAAGTTCACGTTCTACGTGACGCCAAACAGGCTCATAAAGAGTGCCCCACACTCGCCGCCATGGCTACAAGTGGCGCTGACTGACAGTCCCACGTTTAAATTGACATAGATACCCGATAAAGTGGCTGGGGGGATAGCTGTCGTGGCAGCTCAGTGGTAGAGCATCGAATGCGTTATTCGAAGGTCGCAGGTTCGGATCCTGCCATGGCAAGTTATCTTTTCACCCACTTTTCTTTCTTCTCATTTACTTTACAATTGGCCTAATAACTTCCCCTATACCTTCCTTGGTATTATTGTCTGTTAGATCTAATTATTATTGCGTAAAGACGAAAAAACGAGCCCTTAAATACACACTGGTTTCCCTTATTCAATAACAAGGGTCTCGTACTGGCAGACTTGGTGCCTTTAGGTTGTATACGAGGCACTATTTGGTCAGCTGCCCGTTACTAATAAGTTCACGTTCTACGTGACGCCAAACAGGCTCATAAAGAGTGCGCCACACTCGCCGCCATGGCTACTAGTGGCGCTGACTGACGGTCCCACGTTTAAATTGACATAGATACCCGATAAAGTGGCTGGGGCGATAGCTGTCGTGGTAGCTCAGTGGTAGAGCATCGAACGCGTTATTCGAAGGTCGCAGGTTCAGATCCTGCCCACGGCAAGTTATCTTTTCACCCACTTTTCTTTCTTCTCTTTTACATTACAATTGGCCTAATAACTTCCCTTATACCTTCCTTGGTAATATTGTCTGTTAGATCTCATTACATTGCATAAAGACAAAGAAAACGAGCCGTTAAGTACACACTTGTTTCCTTTATTCAATAACGAGGGTCTCGTATTGGCAGACTTGGTGCTTTTAGGTTGTATACCAGGGACTATTTGGCCACCTCCCAGTTACTAATCAGTTCACGTTCTACGTGACGCCAAACAGGCTCATAAAAGAGTGCGCCACATTCGCCGCCATGGCTACTAGTGGCGCTGTCTGACAGTCCATCGTTTAAATTGACATAAATACCCGATAACGTGGCTGGGGGGATAGCTGTCCTGGTAGCTCAGTGGTAGAGCATCGAACGCGTTATTCGAAGGTTGCAGGTTCGGATCCTGCCCACAGCAAGTTATCTTTTCACCCACTTTTCTTTCTTCTCTTTTACATTACAATTGGCCAAATAACTTCCCCTATACCTTCCTTGGTATTATTGTCTGTTAGATCTCATTATTATTGCGTAGGGACGAAAAAAATGAGCCCTTAGGTACACACTTGTTTCCTTTATTCAATAATGAGGATCTCGTACTGGCCGACTTAGTGCCCTTAGGTTGTATACGAGGGACTATTTGGTCAGCTGCCAGTTACTAATAAGTTCACGTTTTACGTGATGCCAAACAGGCTCATAAAGAGTGCGCCACACTCGCCACCATGGCTACTAGTGGCGCTGACTGACAGTCCCACGTTTAAATTGACACAGATACCCAATAAAGTGGCTGGGGGGATAGCTGTCTGGTAGCTCAGACGTAGAGCATCGAACGCGTTATTCGAAGGTCGCAGGTTCAGATCCTGCCCACGGCAAGTTATCTTTTCACCCACTTTTCTTTCTTCTGATTTACATTACAATTGGCCTAATAACTTCCCCTATACGTTCCTTGGCTATTATTGTCCGTTAGATCTCATTATTATAGTGCAAAGACGAAAAAACGAGCCCTTAAGTACACACTTGTTTCCCTTATTCAATAACGAGGGTCTCGTACTGGCAGACTTGGTGCCTTTAGGTTGTATACGAGGGAATATTTGGTCAGCTGCCAGTTACTAATAAGTTCACAATCTACGTGACGCCAAACAGGCTCATAAAGAGTGCCCCACACTCGCCGCCATGGCTATGAGTGGCGCTGACTGACAGTCCCAGGTTTAAATTGACATAGATACCCGATAAAGTGGCTGGGGGGATAGCTGTCGTGGTAGCTCAGTGGTAGAGCATCGAACGCGTAATTCGAAGGTCGTAGGCTCGGATCCTGGCCATGGCAAGTTATCTTTTCACCCACTTTTCTTTCTTCTTATTTACATTGCAATTGGCCTAATAACTTCCCCTATGCCTTCCTTGGTATTATTGCTTGTTAGATCTCATTATTATTGCGTAAAGACGAAAAAACGAGCCCTTAAGTACACACTTATTTCCCTTATTCAATAACGAGGGTCTCGTACTGGCAGACTTGGTGCCTTTAGGTTGTATACGAGGGACTATTCGGTCAGCTACCAGTTACTAATAAGTTCACGCTCTACATGACGCCAAACAGGCTCATAAAGAGTGTGCCACACTAGCCGCCATGGCTACTAGTGGCGCTGACTGACAGTCCCACGTTTAAATTGACATACATACCCGATAAAGTGGCTGGGGGATAGCTGTCGTGGTAGCTCAGTGGTAGAGCTTCGAACACGTTATTCAAAGGTGGCAGGTTCGGATCCTGCCCACGGCAAGTTATCTTTTCACCCGCTTTTCTTTCTTCTCTTTTACATTACAATTGCCCTAATAACTTCCCCTATACCTTCCTTGGTAATATTGTCTGTTAGATCTCATTATATTGCGTAAAGACAAAGAACACGAGCCGTTAAGTACACACTTGTTTCCCTTATTCAATAACGAGGGTCTCGTATTGACAGACTTGGTGCTTTTAAGTTGTATACCAGGGACTATTTGGTCACCTCCCAGTTACTAATTAGTTCACGTTCTACGTGATGCCAAACAGGCTCATAAAAGAGTGCGCCACACTTGCCCCCATGGCTACTAGTGGCGCTGACTGACAGTCCATCGTTTAAATTGACATAGATACCCGATAACGTGGCTGGGGGGATAGCTGTCCTGGTAGCTCAGTGGTAGAGCATCGAACGCGTTATTCGAAGGTCGCAGGTTCGGATCCTGCCCACGGCAAGTTAACTTTTCACCCACTTTTCTTTCTTCTCATTTACATTACAATTGGCCTAATAACTTCCCCTATACCTTCCTTGGTATTATTGTCTGTTATATCTCATTATTATTGTGTAAAGACGAAAAAAACGAGTGCTTAAGCACACACTTAATTCCCTTATTCAATAACGAGGGTCTTGTACTGGCAGACTTGGTGCCTTTATGTTGTATACGAGGAACTATTTGGTCAGCTGCCAGTTACTAATAAGTTCACATTCTACGTGACGCCAAGCAGGCTCATAAAGAGTGCACCACATTAGCCACCATTGCTACTAGTGGCGCTGACTGACAGTCCCACATTTAAATTGACATAGATACCCGATAAAGTGGCTGGGGGGATATCTGTCGTGGTAGCTCAGTGGTAGAGCATCGAACGCGTTATTCGAAGGTCGCAGGTTCGGATCCTGCCCACGGCAAGTTATCTTTTCACCCCCTTTTCTTTCTTCTCTTTTACATTACAATTGGCCTAATAACTTCCCCTATACCTTCCTTGGTATTATTGTCTGTTAGATCTCATTATTATTGCGTAGGGACGAAAAAAATGAGCCCTTAGGTACACACTTGTTTCCTTTATTCAATAATGAGGATCTCGTACTGGCAGACTTAGTGCCCTTAGGTTGTATACGAGGGACTATTTGGTCAGCTGCCAGTTACTAATAAGTTCACGTTCTACGTGATGCCAAACAGGCTCATAAAGAGTGCGCCACACTCGCCACCATGGCTACTAGTGGCGCTGACTGACAGTCCCACGTTTAAATTGACATAGATACCAAATAAAGTGGCTGGGGGGATAGCTGTCGTGGTAGCTCAGACGTAGAGCATCGAACGCGTTATTCGAAGGTCGCAGGTTCAGATCCTGCCCACGGCAAGTTATCTTTTCACCCACTTTTCTTTCTTCTCATTTGCATTACAATTGGCCTAATAACTTCCCCTATACGTTCCTTGGTATTATTGTCCGTTAGATCTCATTATTATAGTGCAAAGACGAAAAAACGAGCCCTTAAGTACACACTTGTTTCCCTTATTCAATAAGGAGGGTCTCGTACTGGCAGACTTGGTGCCTTTAGGTTGTATACGAGGGAATATGTGGTCAGCTGCCAGTTACTAATAAGTTCACGTTCTACGTGACGCCAAACAGGCTCATAAAGAGTGCCCCACACTCGCCGCCATGGCTACTAGTGGCGCTCACTGACAGTCCCACGTTTAAATTGACATAGATACCCGATAAAGTGGCTGGGGGGATAGCTTTCGTGGTAGCTCAGTGGTAGAGCATCGAACGCGTTATTCGAAGGTCGAAGGTTCGGATCCTGCCCACAGCAAGTTATCTTTTCACCCACTTTTCTTTCTTCTCTTTTACATTACAATTGGCCTAATTACTTCCCCTATACCTTCCTTGGTATTATTGTCTGTTAGATCTCATTTATATTACGTAAAGACGAAAAAACGGGCCCTTAAGTACACACTTGTTTCCCTTATTCAATATTGAGGGTCTCGAACTCGCAGACTTGGTGCCTTTAGGTTGTATACGAGAGACTATTTGGTCAGCTGCCAGTTACTAATAAGTTCACGTTCTGCGTGACGCCAAACAGGCTCATAAAGAGTGCGTCACACTCGACGCCATGGCTACTAGTGGCGCTGACTGACAGTCCCACGTTTAAATTGACATAAATACCCAATAAAGTGGCTGGGGGGATAGCTGTCAGGGTAGCTCAGTGGTAGAGCATCGACCGCGTTATTCGAAAGTTGCAGGTTCGGATCCTGCCCACGGCAAGTTATCTATTCACCCACTTTTTTCTTTCTTCTCCTTTACATTACAATTGGCCTAATAACTTCCCCTATACCTTCCTTGGTATTAATGTCTGTTAGATCTCATTAATATTTTGTAAAGACGAAAAAAACGAGCCCTTAAGTACACACTTGTTTACCTTATTCCATAACGAGGGTCTCGTACACGGACACTATTTGATCAGCTGCTAGTTACTAATAATTTCACGCACTACGTGACGCCAAACAGCCTCGTAAAGAGTGCGCCACACTCGCCCCCATGGCTACTAGTGGCGCTGACTGAAAAGTGGCTGGGGGGATAGCTGTCGTGGTAGCTCAGTGGTAGAGCATCAAACGTGTTATTCGAAGGTTGCAGGTTCGGATCCTGCCCACAGCAAGTTATCTTTTCACCCACTTTTCTTTCTTCTCATTTACATTACAATTGGCCTAATAACTTCCCCTATACCTACCTTGGTATTATTGTCTGTTAGATCTCATTAATATTGCGTAAAGATGAAAAAAACGAACCCTTAAGTACACAATTGTTTCCCTTATTCAATAACGAGGGTCCGTACTGGCAGACTTGGTGCCTTTATATTGTATACGAGGAACTATTTGGTCAGCTGCCAGTTACTAATGAGTTCACGTTCTACGTGATGCCAAACAGGCTCATAAAGAGTGAGCCACACTAGCCACCATGGCTACTAGTGGCGCTGACTGACAGTCCCATTTTAAATTGACATAGATAGCCGAAAAGTGGCTGGGGGGATAGCTGTCGTGGTAGCTCAGTGGTAGAGCATCGAACGCGTTATTCGAAGGTTGCAGGTTCGGATCCTGCCCACAGCAAGTTATCTTTTCACCCACTTTTCTTTCTTCTCTTTTACATTACAATTGGCCAAATAACTTCCCCTATACCTTCCTTGGTATTATTGTCTGTTAGATCTCATTATTATTGCGTAGGGACGAAAAAAATGAGCCCTTAGGTACACACTTGTTTCCTTAATTCAATAATGAGGATCTCGTACTAGCCGACTTAGTGCCCTTAGGTTGTATACGAGGGACTATTTGGTCAGCTGCCAGTTACTAATAAGTTCACGTTCTACGTGATGCCAAACAGGCTCATAAAGAGTGCGCCACACTCGCCACCATGGCTACTAGTGGCGCTGACTGACAGTCCCACGTTTAAATTGACATAGATACCCAATAAAGTGGCTGGGGGGATAGCTGTCGTGGTAGCTCAGATGTAGAGCATCGAACGCGTTATTCGAAGGTCGCAGGTTCCGATCCTGCCCACGGCAAGTTATCTTTTCACCCACTTTTCTTTCTTCTGATTTACATTACAATTGGCCTAATAACTTCCCCTATACGTTCCTTGGTATTATTGTCCGTTAGATCTCATTATTATAGTGCAAAGACGAAAAAACGAGCCCTTAAGTACACACTTGTTTCCCTTATTCAATAACGAGGGTCTCGTACTGGCAGACTTGGTGCCTTTAGGTTGTATACGAGGGAATATTTGGTCAGCTGCCAGTTACTAATAAGTTCACAATCTACGTGACGCCAAACAGGCTCATAAAGAGTGCCCCACACTCGCCGCCATGGCTATGAGTGGCGCTGACTGACAGTCCCAGGTTTAAATTGACATAGATACCCGATAAAGTGGCTGGGGGGATAGCTGTCGTGGTAGCTCAGTGGTAGAGCATCGAACGCGTAATTCGAAAGTCGTAGGCTCGGATCCTGGCCATGGCAAGTTATCTTTTCACCCACTTTTCTTTCTTCTTATTTACATTGCAATTGGCCTAATAACTTCCCCTATACCTTCCTTGGTATTATTGCTTGTTAGATCTCATTATTATTGCGTAAAGACGAAAAAATGAGCCCTTAAGTACACACTTATTTCCCTTATTCAATAACGAGGGTCTCGTATTGACAGACTTGGTGCTTTTAAGTTGTATACCAGGGACTATTTGGTCACCTCCCAGTTACTAATTAGTTCACGTACTACGTGATGCCAAACAGGCTCATAAAAGAGTGCGCAACACTTGCCCCCAAGGCTACTAGTGGCGCTGACTGACAGTCCATCGTTTAAATTGACATAGATACCCGATAACGTGGCTGGGGGGATAGCTGTCCTGGTAGCTCAGTGGTAGAGCATCGAACGCGTTATTCGAAGGTCGCAGGTTCGGATCCTGCCCACGGCAAGTTAACTTTTCACCCACTTTTCTTTCTTCTCATTTACATTACAATTGGCCTAATAACTTCCCCTATACCTTCCTTGGTATTATTGTCTGTTATATCTCATTATTATTGTGTAAAGACGAAAAAAACGAGTGCTTAAGCACACACTTAGTTCCCTTATTCAATAACGAGGGTCTTGTACTGGCAGACTTGGTGCCTTTATGTTGTATACGAGGAACTATTTGGTCAGCTGCCAGTTACTAATAAGTTCACATTCTACGTGACGCCAAGCAGGCTCATAAAGAGTGCACCACACTAGCCGCCATTGCTACTAGTGGCGCTGACTGACAGTCCCACATTTAAATTGACATAGATACCCGATAAAGTGGCTGGGGGGATATCTGTCGTGGTAGCTCAGTGGTAGAGCATCGAACGCGTTATTCGAAGGTCGCAGGTTCGGATCCTGCCCACGGCAAGTTATCTTTTCACCCCCTTTTCTTTCTTCTCTTTTACATTACAATTGGCCTAATAACTTCCCTTATACCTTTCTTGGTAATATTGTCTGTTAGATGTCATTATATTGCATAAAGACAAAGAAAACGAGCCGTTAAGTATACACTTGTTTCCCTTATTCAATAACGAGGGTCTCGTATTGGCAGACTTGGTGCTTTTAGGTTGTATACCAGGGACTATTTGGCCACCTCCCAGTTACTAATCAGTTCACGTTCTACGTGACGCCAAACAGGCTCATAAAAGAGTGCGCCACATTCGCCGCCATGGCTACTAGTGGCACTGACTGACAGTCCATCGTTTAAATTGACATAGATACCCGATAACGTGGCTGAGGGGATAGCTGTCCTGGTAGCTCAGTGGTAGAGCATCGAACGCGTTATTCGAAGGTCGCAGGTTCGGATCCTGCCCACGGCAAGTTATCTTTTCAACCACTTTTCTTTCTTCTCATTTACATTACAATTAGCCTATTAACTTCGCCTATACCTTCCTTGGTATTATTGTCTGTTAGATCTCATTATTATTGTGTAAAGACGAAAAAAACGAGCGCTTAAATATACACTTGTTTTCCTTATTCAATAACGAGGGTCTCGTAATTGCAGACTTGGTGCCTTTAGGTTGTATACGAGGGCCTATTTGGTCAGCTGCCAGTTACTAATAGGTTCACGTTCTACGGGAAGCCAAACAGGCTCGTAAAGAGTGCGCCACACTCGCCGCCATGGCTACTAGTGGCGCTCACTGACAGTCCTACGTTTAAATTGACATAGATACCCGATAAAGTGGCTGGGGGGATAGCTTTCGTGGTAGCTCAGTGGTAGAGCATCGAACGCGTTATTTGAAGGTCGCAGGTTCGGATCCTGCTCACGGCAAGTTATCTTTTCACCCACTTTTCTTTCTTCTCTTTTACATTACAATTGGCCTAATAACTTCCCCTATACCTTCCTTGGTATTATTGTCTGTTAGATCTCATTATTATTGCAAGAAAACGAAAAAAAGGAGCCCTTAAGTACACACTTGTTTCCCTTATTCAATAACGAGGGTCTCGTACTGGCAGACTTGGTGCTTTTAGGTTGTATACGAGGGACTATTTGGTCAGCTGCCAGTTACTAATAAGTTCACGTTCTACGTGACGCCAAACAGGCTCATAAAGAGTGCGCCACACTCGCCGCCATGGCTACTAGTGGCGCTCACTGACAGTCCCACGTTTAAATTGACATAGATACCCGATAAAGTGGCTGGGGGGATAGCTTTCGTGGTAGCTCAGTGGTAGAGCATCGAACGCGTTATTCGAAGGTCGCAGGTTCGGATCCTGCCCACGGCAAGATATCTTTTCACCCACTTTTCTTTCTTCTCTTTTACATTACAATTGGCCTAATAACTTCCCCTATACCTTCCTTGGTATATTGTCTGTTAGATCTCATTATATTGCAGTAAAGACGAAAAAAAAGGAGCCCTTAAGTACACACTTGTTTCCCTTATTCAATAACGAGGGTCTCGTACTGGCAGACTTGGTGCTTTTAGGTTGTATACGAGGGACTATTTGGTCACCTGCCAGTTACTAATAAGTTCACGTTCTACGTGACGCCAAACAGGCTCATAAAAGAGTGCAGCCACACTTAGCCGCCATGGCTACTAGTGGCGCTGACTGACAGTCCATCATTTAAATTGACATAGATACCCGATAAAGTGGCTGGGGGGATAGCTGTCCGTGGTAGCTCAGTGGTAGAGCATCGAACGCGTTATTCGAAGGTCGCAGGTTCGGATCCTGCCCACGGCAAGTTATCTTTTCACCCACTTTTCTTTCTTCTCATTTACATTACAATTGGCCTAATAACTTCCCCTATACCTTCCTTGGTATTATTGTCTGTTAGATCTCATTATATTGCGTAAAGACGAAAAAAACGAGCCTTAAGTACACACTTGATTCCCTTATTCAATAACGAGGGTCTCGTACTTGGCAGACTTGGTGCTTTAGGTTGTATACGAGGGACTATTTGGTCAGCTGCCAGTTACTAATAAGTTCACGTTCTACGTGACGCCAAACAGGCTCATAAAAGAGTGCGCCACACTTCGCCGCCATGGCTACTAGTGGCGCTGACTGACAGTCCCACGTTTAAATTGACATAGATACCCGATAAAGTGGCTGGGGGGATAGCTGTCGTGGTAGCTCAGTGGTAGAGCATCGAACGCGTTATTCGAAGGTCGCAGGTTCGGATCCTGCCCACGGCAAGTTATCTTTTCACCCACTTTTTTTCTTCTCATTTACATTACAATTGGCCTAATAACTTCCCCTATACCTTCCTTGGTATTATTGTCTGTTAGATCTCATTATTATTGTGTAAAGACGAAAAAAACGAGTGCCTTAAGTACACACTTATTCCCTTATTCAATAACGAGGGTCTTGTACTGGCAGACTTGGTTCCTTTAGGTTGTATACGAGGGACTATTTGGTCAGCTGCCAGTTACTAATAAGTTCACGTTCTACGTGACAGCCAAACAGGCTCATTAAAGAGTGCGCCACACTCGCCGCCATGGCTACTAGTGGCGCTGACTGACAGTCCCACGTTTAATTGACATAGATACCCGATAAAGTGGCTGGGGGGATAGCTGTCGTGGTAGCTCAGTGGTAGAGCATCGAACGCGTTATTCGAAGGTCGCAGGTTCAGATCCTGCCCACAGGCAAGTTATCTTTTCACCCACTTTCTTTCTTCTCATTTACATTACAATTGGCCTAATAACTTCCCCTATACCTTCCTTGGTATTATTGTCTGTTAGATCTCATTATTATTGCGTAAAGACGAAAAAAACGAGCCCTTAAGTACACACTTGTTTCCCTTATTCAATAACGAGGGTCTCGTACTGGCAGACTTGGTGCCTTTAGGTTGTATACGAGGGACTATTTGGTCAGCTGCCAGTTACTAATAAGTTCACGTTCTACGTGACGCCAAACAGGCTCATAAAGAGTGCGCCACACTCGCCGCCATGGCTACTAGTGGCGCTGACTGACAGTCCCACGTTTAAATTGACATAGATACCCGATAAAGTGGCTGGGGGGATAGCTGTCGTGGTAGCTCAGTGGTAGAGCATCGAACGCGTTATTCGAAGGTCGCAGGTTCGGATCCTGCCCACGGCAAGTTATCTTTTCACCCACTTTTCTTTCTTCTCATTTACATTACAATTGGCCTAATAACTTCCCCTATACCTTCCTTGGTATTATTGTCTGTTAGATCTCATTATTATTGTGTAAAGACGAAAAAAACGAGCCCTTAAGTACACACTTGTTTCCCTTATTCAATACGAGGGTCTCGTACTGGCAGACTTGGTGCCTTTAGGTTGTATACGAGGGACTATTTGGTCAGCTGCCAGTTACTAATAAGTTCACGTTCTACGTGACGCCAAACAGGCTCATAAAGAGTGCGCCACACTCGCCGCCATGGCTACTAGTGGCGCTGACTGACAGTCCCACGTTTAAATTGACATAGATACCCGATAAAGTGGCTGGGGGATAGCTGTCGTGGTAGCTCAGTGGTAGAGCATCGAACGCGTTATTCGAAGGTCGCAGGTTCGGATCCTGCCCACGGCAAGTTATCTTTTCACCCACTTTTCTTTCTTCTCATTTACATTACAATTGGCCTAATAACTTCCCCTATACCTTCCTTGGTATTATTGTCTGTTAGATCTCATTATTATTGCGTAAAGACGAAAAAAACGAGCCCTTAAGTACACACTTGTTTCCCTTATTCAATAACGAGGGTCTCGTACTGGCAGACTTGGTGCCTTTAGGTTGTATACGAGGGACTATTTGGTCAGCTGCCAGTTACTAATAAGTTCACGTTCTACGTGACGCCAAACAGGCTCATAAAGAGTGCGCCACACTAGCCGCCATGGCTACTAGTGGCGCTGACTGACAGTCCCACGTTTAAATTGACATAGATACCCGATAAAGTGGCTGGGGGGATAGCTGTCGTGGTAGCTCAGTGGTAGAGCATCGAACGCGTTATTCGAAGGTCGCAGGTTCGGATCCTGCCCACGGCAAGTTATCTTTTCACCCCCTTTTCTTTCTTCTCTTTACATTACAATTGGCCTAATAACTTCCCTATACCTTCCTTGGTATATTGTCTGTTAGATCTCATTATATTGCGTAAAGACGAAGAAAACGAGCCGTTAAGTACACACTTGTTTCCCTTATTCAATAACGAGGGTCTCGTATTGGCAGACTTGGTGCTTTTAGGTTGTATACCAGAGGACTATTTGGTCACCTCCCAGTTACTAATAAGTTCACAGTTCTACGTGACGCCAAACTAGGCTCATAAAAGAGTGCGCCACACTTGCCGCCATGGCTACTAGTGGCGCTGACTGACAGTCCATCGTTTAAATTGATATAGATACCCGATAACGTGGCTGGGGGGATAGCTGTCCTGGTAGCTCAGTGGTAGAGCATCGAACGCGTTATTCGAAGGTCGCAGGTTCGGATCCTGCCCACGGCAAGTTATCTTTTCACCCACTTTTCTTTCTTCTCATTTACATTACAATTGGCCTACTAACTTCGCCTATACCTTCCTTGGTATTATTGTCTGTTAGATCTCATTATTATTGTGTAAAGACGAAAAAAAACGAGTAGCTTAAAGCACACACTTAATTTCCTTATTCAATAACGAGGGTCTTGTAATGGCAGACTTGGTGCCTTTATGTTGTATACGAGGAACTATTTGGTCACCTCCCAGTTACTAATAAGTTCACGTTCTACGTGACGCCAAACAGGCTCATAAAGAGTGCGCCACACTCGCCGCCATGGCTACTAGTGGCGCTGACTGACAGTCCCATCGTTTAAATTGACATAGATACCCGATAAAGTGGCTGGGGGGATAGCTGTCGTGGTAGCTCAGTGGTAGAGCATCGAACGCGTTATTCGAAGGTCGCAGGTTCGGATCCTGCCCACAGGCAAGTTATCTTTTCACCCACTTTTCTTTCTTCTCATTTACATTACAATTGGCCTAATAACTTCCCCTATACCTTCCTTGGTATTATTGTCTGTTAGATCTCATTAATTATTGCAGTAAAGACGAAAAAAAGGAGCCCTTAAGTACACACTTGTTTCCCTTATTCAATAACGAGGGTCTCGTACTGGCAGACTTGGTGCCTTAGGTTGTATACGAGGGACTATTTGGTCAGCTGCCAGTTACTAATAAGTTCACGTTCTACGTGACGCCAAACAGGCTCATAAAGAGTGCGCCACACTTCGCCGCCATGGCTACTAGTGGCGCTGACTGACAGTCCCACGTTTAAATTGACATAGATACCCGATAAAGTGGCTGGGGGGATAGCTGTCGTGGTAGCTCAGTGGTAGAGCATCGAACGCGTTATTCGAAGGTCGCAGGTTCGGATCCTGCCCACGGCAAGTTATCTTTTCACCCACTTTTCTTTCTTCTCATTTACATTACAATTGGCCTAATAACTTCCCCTATACCTTCCTTGGTATTATTGTCTGTTAGATCTCATTATTATTGCGTAAAGACGAAAAAAACGAGCCCTTAAGTACACACTTGTTTCCCTTATTCAATAACGAGGGTCTCGTACTGGCAGACTTGGTGCCTTTAGGTTGTATACGAGGGACTATTTGGTCAGCTGCCAGTTACTAATAAGTTCACAGTTCTACGTGACGCCAAGCAGGCTCATAAAGAGTGCCCACACTAGCCGCCATGGCTACTAGTGGCGCTGACTGACAGTCCCACATTTAAATTGACATAGATACCCGATAAAGTGGCTGGGGGGATATCTGTCGTGGTAGCTCAGTGGTAGAGCATCGAACGCGTTATTCGAAGGTCGCAGGTTCGGATCCTGCCCACGGCAAGTTATCTTTTCACCCACTTTTCTTTCTTCTCTTTTACATTACAATTGGCCTAATAACTTCCCTTATACCTTTCCTTGGTAATATTGTCTGTTAGATGTCATTATATTGCATAAAGACGAAAGAAAACGAGCCGTTAAGTATACACTTGTTTCCCTTATTCAATAACGAGGGTCTCGTATTGGCAGACTTGGTGCTTTTAGGTTGTATACCAGGGACTATTTGGTCACCTCCCAGTTACTAATAAGTTCACGTTCTACGTGACGCCAAACAGGCTCATAAAAGAGTGCGCCACATTCGCCGCCATGGCTACTAGTGGCACTGACTGACAGTCCATCGTTTAAATTGACATAGATACCCGATAACGTGGCTGAGGGGATAGCTGTCCTGGTAGCTCAGTGGTAGAGCATCGAACGCGTTATTCGAAGGTCGCAGGTTCGGATCCTGCCCACGGCAAGTTATCTTTTCAACCACTTTTCTTTCTTCTCATTTACATTACAATTAGCCTATTAACTTCGCCTATACCTTCCTTGGTATTATTGTCTGTTAGATCTCATTATTATTGTGTAAAGACGAAAAAAACGAGCGCTTAAATATACACTTGTTTTCCTTATTCAATAACGAGGGTCTCGTAATTGCAGACTTGGTGCCTTTAGGTTGTATACGAGGGCCTATTTGGTCAGCTGCCAGTTACTAATAGGTTCACGTTCTACGGGAAGCCAAACAGGCTCGTAAAGAGTGCGCCACACTCGCCGCCATGGCTACTAGTGGCGCTCACTGACAGTCCTACGTTTAAATTGACATAGATACCCGATAAAGTGGCTGGGGGGATAGCTTTCGTGGTAGCTCAGTGGTAGAGCATCGAACGCGTTATTTGAAGGTCGCAGGTTCGGATCCTGCTCACGGCAAGTTATCTTTTCACCCACTTTTCTTTCTTCTCTTTTACATTACAATTGGCCTAATAACTTCCCCTATACCTTCCTTGGTATTATTGTCTGTTAGATCTCATTATTATTGCAAGAAAACGAAAAAAAAGGAGCCCTTAAGTACACACTTGTTTCCCTTATTCAATAACGAGGGTCTCGTACTGGCAGACTTGGTGCTTTTAGGTTGTATACGAGGGACTATTTGGTCAGCTGCCAGTTACTAATAAGTTCACGTTCTACGTGACGCCAAACAGGCTCATAAAGAGTGCGCCACACTCGCCGCCATGGCTACTAGTGGCGCTCACTGACAGTCCCACGTTTAAATTGACATAGATACCCGATAAAGTGGCTGGGGGGATAGCTTTCGTGGTAGCTCAGTGGTAGAGCATCGAACGCGTTATTCGAAGGTCGCAGGTTCGGATCCTGCCCACGGCAAGATATCTTTTCACCCACTTTTCTTTCTTCTCTTTTACATTACAATTGGCCTAATAACTTCCCCTATACCTTCCTTGGTATTATTGTCTGTAGATCTCATTATTATTGCAAGAAAAACGAAAAAAAGGAGCCCTTAAGTACACACTTGTTTCCCTTATTCAATAACGAGGGTCTCGTACTGGCAGACTTGGTGCTTTTAGGTTGTATACGAGGGGACTATTTGGTCAGCTGCCAGTTACTAATAAGTTCACGTTCTACGTGACGCCAAACAGGCTCATAAAGAGTGCACCACATTAGCCGCCATGGCTACTAGTGGCGCTGACTGACAGTCCCACATTTAAATTGGACATAGATACCCGATAAGTGGCTGGGGGGGATAGCTTTCGTGGTAGCTCAGTGGTAGAGGCATCGAACGCGTTATTCGAAGGTCGAAGGTTCGGATCCTGCCCCAGCAAGTTATCTTTCACCCACTTTTCTTTCTTCTCTTTACATTACAATTGGCCTAAAAACTTCCCTTATACCTTCCTTGGTAATATTGTCTGTTAGATCTCATTATATTGCGTAAAGACGAAGAAAACGAGCCGTTAAGTACACACTTGTTTCCCTTATTCAATAACGAGGGTCT
This sequence comes from Rhipicephalus annulatus, assembly GCA_013436015.1. Classification (NCBI taxonomy): domain Eukaryota; kingdom Metazoa; phylum Arthropoda; class Arachnida; order Ixodida; family Ixodidae; genus Rhipicephalus; species Rhipicephalus annulatus. Next base: position 57,381 of record WOVY01002209.1, on the reverse strand, counting down.
CGTATTGGCAGACTTGGTGCTTTTAGGTTGTATACCAGGGACTATTTGGTCACCTCCCAGTTACTAATAAGTTCACGTTCTATGTGACGCCAAACAGCCTCATAAAAGAGTGCGCCACACTTGCCGACATGGCTACTAGTGGCACTGACTGACAGTCCATCGTTTAAATTGACATAGATACCCGATAACGTGGCTGGGGGGGATAGCTGTCCTGGTAGCTCAGTGGTAGAACATCGAACGCGTTATTCAAAGGTCGCAGGTTCGGGTCCTGCCCACGGCAAGTTATCTTTTCACCCACTTTTTTTTCTTCTCATTTACATTACAATTGGCCTAATAACTTCCCCTATACCTTCCTTGGTATTATTGTCTGTTATATCTCATTATTATTGTGTAAAGAGGAAAAAAACGAGTGCTTAAGTACACACTTAATTCCCTTATTCAATAACGAGGGTCTTGTACTGGCAGACTTGGTTTCTTTAGGTTGTATACGAGGGACTATTTGGTCAGCTGCCAGTGACTAAAATGTTCACGTTCTACGTGACACCAAACGGGCTCTTAAAGAGTGCGCCACACTCGCCGCCATGGCTACTAGTGGCGCTGACTGAAAGTCCCACGTTTATATTGACATAGATACCCGATAAAGTGGCTGGGGGGATAGCTGTCGTGGTAGCTCAGTGGTAGAGCATCGAACGCGTTATTCGAAGGTCGCAGGTTCAGATCCTGCCCACAGCAAGTTATCTTTTCACCCACTTTTCTTCTCATTTACATTACAATTGGCCTAATAGCTTCCCCTATACCTTCCTCGGTATTATTGTCTGTTCGATCTCATTAATATTGCGTAAAGACGAAAAAAACGAGCCCTTAAGTACACACTTGTTTACCTTATTCCATAACGAGGGTCTCGTAATGGCAGACTTGGTGCCTTAAGGTTGTACACGGACACTATTTGATCAGCTGCTAGTTACTAATAATTTCACGCACTACGTGACGCCAAACAGCCTTGTAAAGAGTGCGCCACACTCGCCCCCATGGCTACTAGTGGCGCTGACTGACAGTCCCATTTTAAATTGACATAGATACCTGAAAAGTGGCTGGGGGAATAGCTGTCGTGGTAGCTCAGTGGTAGAGCATCGAACGTGTTATTCGAAGGTTGCAGGTTCGGATCCTGCCCACAGCAAGTTATCTTTTCACCCACTTTTCTTTCTTCTCTTTTACATTACAATTGGCCAAATACCTTCCCCTATACCTTCCTTGGTATTATTGTCTGTTAGGTCTCATTAATATTGTGTAAGGACGAAAAAAATGAGCCCTTAAGTACACACTTGTTTCCTTTATTCAATAATGAGGGTCTCGTACTGGCAGACTTAGTGCCCTTAGGTTGTATACGAGGGACTATTTGGTCCGCTGCCAGTTACTAATAAGTTCACGTTCTACGTGATGCCAAACAGGCTCATAAAGAGTGCGCCACACTCGCCACCATGACTACTAGTGGCGCTGTCTGACAGTCCCACGTTTAAATTGACATAGATACCCAATAAAGTGGCTGGGGGGATAGCTGTCGTGGTAGCTCAGACGTAGAGCATCGAACGCGTTATTCGAAGGTCGCAGGTTCCGATCCTGCCCACGGCAAGTTATCTTTTCACCCACATTTCTTTCTTCTCATTTACATTACAATTGGCCTAATAACTTCCCCTATACGTTCCTTGGTATTATTATTCGTTAGATCTCATTATTATTGTGCAAAGACGAAAAAACGAGCCCTTAAGTACACACTTCTTTCCCTTATTCAATAACGAGGGTCTCGTACTGGCAGACTTGGTGCCTTTAGGTTGTATACGAGGGACTATTTGGTCAGCTGCCAGTTACTAATAAGTTGACGTTCTACGTGACGCCAAACAGGCTCATAAAGAGTGCCCCACACTCGCCGCCATGGCTATGAGTGGCGCTGACTGACAGTCCCACGTTTAAATTGACATAGATACCTGATAAAGTGGCTGGGGGATAGCTGTCGTGGTAGCTCAGTGGTAGAGCATCGAACGCGTAATTCGAAGGTAGTAGGCTCAGATCCTGGCCATGGCAAGTTATCTTTTCACCCACTTTTCTTTCTTCTTATTTACATTGCAATTGGCCTAATAACTTCCCCTATACCTTCCTTGGTATTATTGCTTGTTAGATCTTATTATTGCGTAAAGACGAAAAAACGAGCCCTTAAGTACACACTTGTTTCCCTTATTCAATAACGAGGGTCTCGTACTGGCAGACTTGGTGCCTTTAGGTTGTATACGAGGGACTATTCAATCAGCTACCAGTTACTAATAAGTTCACGCTCTACATGACGCCAAACAGGCTCATAAAGAGTGTGCCACACTAGCCGCCATGGCTACTAGAGGCGCTGACTGACAGTCCCACGTTTAAATTGACATACATACCCGATAAAGTGGCTGGGGGATAGCTGTCGTGGTAGCTCAGTGGTAGAGCTTCGAAAACGTTATTCAAAGGTCGCAGGTTCGGATCCTGCCCACGGCAAGCTATCTTTTCACCCGCTTTTCTTTCTTCTCTTTTACATTAGAATTGCCCTAATAACTTCCCCTATACCTTCCTTGGTAATATTGTCTGTTAGATCTCATTATATTGCGTAAAGACGAAGAAAACGAGCCGTTAAGTACACACTTGTTTCCCTTATTCAATAACGAGGGTCTCGTATTGGCAGACTTGGTGCTTTTAGGTTGTATACCAGAGACTATTTGGTCACCTCCCAGTTACTAATAAGTTCACATTCTACGTGACGCCAAACAGGCTCATAAAAGAGTGCGCCACACTTGCCGCCATGGCTACTAGTGGCGCTGACTGACAGTCCATCGTTTAAATTGATATAGATACCCGATAACGTGGCTGGGGGGATAGCTGTCCTGGTAGCTCAGTGGTAGAGCATCGAACGCGTTATTCGAAGGTCGCAGGTTCGGATCCTGCCCACGGCAAGTTATCTTTTCACCCACTTTTCTTTCTTCTCATTTACATTACAATTGGCCTACTAACTTCCCCTATACCTTCCTTGGTATTATTGTCTGTTATATCTCATTATTATTGTGTAAAGACGAAAAAAACGAGTACTTAAGCACACACTTAATTCTCTTATTCAATAACGAGGGTCTTGTACTGGCAGACTTGGTGCCTTTATGTTGTATACGAGGAACTATTTGGTCACCTCCCAGTTACTAATCAGTTCACATTCTACGTGACGCCAAACAGGCTCATAAAAGAGTGCGCCATATTCGCCGCCATGGCTACTAGTGGCGCTGACTGACAGTCCATCGTTTAAATTGACATAGATACCCGATAACGTGGCTGGGGGAATAGCTGTCCTGGTAGCTCAGTGGTAGAGCATCGAACGCGTTATTCGAAGGTCGCAGGTTCGGATCCTGCCCACGGCAAGTTATCTTTTCACCCAATTTTCTTTCTTCTCATTTACATTACAATTGGCCTAATAACTTCCCCTATACCTTCCTTGGTATTATTGTCTGTTAGATCTCTTTAATATTGCGTAAGGACGAAAAAAATGAGCCCTTAAGTACACACTTGTTTCCTTTATTCAATAATGAGGGTCTCGTACTGGCAGACTTAGTGCCCTTAGGTTGTATACGAGGGACTATTTGGTCAGCTGCCAGTTACTAATAAGTTCACGTTCTACGTGACGCCAAACAGGCTCATAAAAAAGTGCGCCACTTTCGCCGCCATGGCTACTAGTGGCGCTGACTCACAGTCCCACGTTTAAATTGACACAGATACCCGATAAAGTGGCTGGGGGGATAGCTGTCGTGATAGCTCGGTGGTAGAGCATCGAACGCGTTATTCGAAGGTCGCAGGTTCGGATCCTGCCCACGGCAAGTTATCTTTTCACCCACTTTTCTTTCTTCTCATTTACATTACAATTGGCCTATTAACTTCCCCTATACCTTCCTTGGTATTATTGTCTGTTAGATCTCATTATTATTGTGTAAAGACGAAAAAAACGAGCGCTCAAATATACACTTGTTTTCCTTATTCAATAACGAGGGTCTCGTAATTGTAGACTTGGTGCCTTTAGGTTGTATACGAGGGCCTATTTGGTCAGCTGCCAGTTACTAATAGGTTCACGTTCTATGGGAAGCCAAACAGGCTTATAAAGAGTGCGCCACACTCGCCGCCATGGCTACTAGTGGCGCTCACTGACAGTCCCACGTTTAAATTGACATAGATACCCGATAAAGTGGCTGGGGGGATAGCTTTCGTGGTAGCTCAGTGGTAGAGCATCGAACGCGTTATTCGAAGGTCGCAGGTTCGGATCCTGCCCACAGCAAGCTATCTTTTCACCCACTTTTCTTTCTTCTCCTTTACATTACAATTGGCCTAATAACTTCCCCTATACCTTCCTTGGTATTATTGTCTCTAAGATCTCATTATTATTGCAAGAAAACGAAAAAAACGAGCCCTTAAGTACACACTTGTCTCCCTTATTCAATAACGAGGGTCTCGTACTGGCAGACTTGGTGCTTTTAGGTTGTATACGAGGGACTATTTGGTCAGCTGCCAGTTACTAATAAGTTCACGTTCTACGTGACGTCAAACAGGCTCATAAAGAGTGCACCACATTAGCCGCCATGGCTACTAGTGGCGCTGACTGACAGTCCCACATTTAAATTGACATAGATACCCGATAAAGTGGCTGGGGGGATATCTGTCGTGGTAGCTCAGTGGTAGAGCATCGAACGCGTTATTCGAAGGTCGCAGGTTCGGATCCTGCTCACGGCAAGTTATCTTTTCACCCACTTTTCTTTCTTCTCTTTTACATTACAATTGGCCTAATAACTTCCCTTAGACCTTCCTTGGTAATATTGTCACGATGAGTCACAAGTACTGGGGGATTTATTAAACCACCAGGTAGCTAGCACTAGGACGATGCGTCAGTCGTGGCTGGCTCTCAAGCAGAGAAGAAACACGCGATGTTCTTTTTTTCTCCCGATTGAGAGCCGCTCTTGCTGTCAACCCACTACGTGCTGGTGGCATTATCCCCCCTTCCGAAAAGAAAAAAAACAAGTACCAAAAAGAGGAAAGGAAAGTACATACCAGCACCGCGATGCTACTACATAGGCACGTGAAAAAAATTGAAAATTCGAATAAAGTGAAAGTAAAAATTGAAGAGCGTGCCAATATAGGAAACGTCAATGAACGAGAAAGTAAGTTCACAAAATAAACAAAAACACAAAGAACGCTGTACGGTAAAGGAAAAGTTATGAACAACGCGCAATAAATGGTTTCATGCGCAACACATGAACGACGTCCGGCCTCAGCCGTGTCCTGCTCCGTGCATGGGGTGTTGAGTCCGGAACCACTTCGTAGTTCACGTCACTGACGCGGCGTAACACTTTATATTGGCCAAAGTACCGGCTCAGCAACTTTTCACTAAGGCCACGGTGGCGGACGGGCGTCCACACCCAAACTTGATCTCCGGGGCTGTAAAACACTTCTCTGTGGCGGTATTATAGCGTCGTGCGTCTGCCTGTTGTATTGGTTGGATCGCTGCTGCAGCATTTTTTCCATTGTCACGGCCTCGGACAAGAACTCCGCGACCGTCTTCGGAGGGCTGCGCACGAGGCCGGCAAAAAGCTGGTCCTTGACACCGCGCATCAAGTGACGCAACTTCTTGTCCTCCGTAATTCTTGAATCGGCCCGTCGGAAGAGGCGCGTCATGTCTTCGACGAACGTGGTCACAGTTTCGTTTGGCAGCTGGACGCGGGCCAGAATAGCTCGTTCAGCTCGTTCTTGGCGATCAGCACTGGCATACGTCTGCAGAAGTCTACGAGAGAATTCGGGCCACGTCGTCAGCTGTTTCTCTCGGTTTTCATACCACGTACGTGCCCCGTCTTCGAGATAGAAGTAGACACGACCTAGTTTCGCCGCGTCGTCCCACTGATTCAAGGCGGCTACGCGCTCGAAATCCGCCAACCAGTCCTCAGCGTCTTCGTGCTCCGAGCCATGGAACGTCGCCGGTGCGCGTGGGCTTTCCAACGTGTAGCGGTTCGACGTCGTGCTTCCCGTGCCGGTTGCCGAGGTTTGCACCGAAGCGCTGGTCATGTTTGTCGACGTGGTGGGAACAGTATCGTCGGCTTCCGGAGGCAATCCCCTGATTCGGCGGCTGGTCCGATGCACGGGAGTATTGACTGGCACTGGACTCGTATCGCGGCTTCCTGGGGGGGTCTGCAGCATCCGTGAGACTACCCAGCACTTCCACCAGTTTGTCACGATGAGTCACAAGTACTGGGGGATTTATTAAACCACCAGGTAGCTAGCACTAGGACGATGCGTCAGTCGTGGCTGGCTCTCGAGCAAAGAAGAACGCGATCTTCTTTTTTTCCTCCAGATTTAGAGCCGCTCTTGCTGTCAACCCACTACGTGCTGGCGGCAATATTGTCTGTTAGATCTCATTATATTGCGTAAAGACGAAAAAAACGAGTGCTTAAGTACACATTTAATTCCCTTATTCAATAACGAGGGTCTTGTACTGGCAGACTTGGTGCCTTTAGGTTGTATACGAGGGACTATTTGGTCAGCTGCCAGTGACTAAAAAGTTCACGTTCTACGTGACGCCAAACGGGCTCTTAAAGAGTGCGCCACACTCGCCGCCATGGCTACTAGTGGCGCTGACTGAAAGTCCCACGTTTAAATTGACATAGATACCCGATAAAGTGGCTGGGGGGATAGCTGTCGTGGTAGCTCAGTGGTAGAGCATCGAACGCGTTATTCGAAGGTCGCAGGTTCGGATCCTGCCCACGGCAAGTTATCTTTTTACCCACTTTTCTTTCTTTCTTCTCATTTACATTACAATTGGCCTAATAACTTCCCCTATACCTTCCTTGGTATTATTGTCTATTAGATCTCATTTATATTACGTAAAGACGAAAAAACGGGCCCTTAAGTACACACTTGTTTCCCTTATTCAATAACGAGGGTCTCGTACTAGCAGACTTGGTGCCTTTAGGTTGTATACGAGGAACTATTTGGTCAGCTGCCAGTTACTAATAAGTTCACGTTCTACGTGACGCCAAACAGGCTCATAAAGAGTGCGCCACACTCGCCGCCATGGCTACTAGCGGCACTGACTGACAGTCCCACGTTTAAATTGACATAGATACCCGATAAAGTGGCTGGGGGGATAGCTGTCGTGGTAGCTCAGTGGTAGATCATCGAACGCGTTATTCGAAAGTCGCAGGTTCGGATCCTGCCCACAGCAAGTTATCTTTTCACCCACTTTTCTTTCTTCTCATTTACATTACAATTGGCCTAATAACTTCCCCTATACTTTCCTTGGTATTATTGTCTGTTAGATCTCATTATTATTGCGTAAAGACAAAAAAACGAGCCCTTAAGTACACACTTGTTTCCCATATATATATATATATATATATATATATATATATATATATATATATATATATATATATATATCCCGTCTGAAGAGTGAAATGGGCTTGGCCCCTCACTCACGAAAGCTTTGGTACACCACTGTCCTCACATTATCGCCGTCGGGTTCGGCGGGACAGCTACGCTCGCATAGTGTGCACTGCTTCACACTCTTCTGCAAGGCTTCCCCAGTTTTCTTTTCTAACTACCTCCTTTTGCATCACAGAAGCAAGAGACAGAGAGGAGGGTGAAGGCAGTTGCCATACATCTAGACTGAACATTTCCAGCGCTGCGACAACTTCAGACGGGTCACGTCTTATTTATTTATGATCGCTCGCTCGCATTGTTTCAAACATTAGGTAGATGTGTCGGACATTGTAATAAACAAAAATTCAGTGAACGAACAGAGAAAAAAATTTAAATCGAACGAATAAATGCGCGCACTGGTTTGCTGTGCACTTTACTTCACGCTGCAGTCTCTTCTGTCGCTGGAATACTCCGCTAGCATGCCCTCTCGCGGCAGCCGGGCGTGCAAGGTGCATTTGATTTTCTTGCTACACAGCGCAGCGATTGGGATTACTAGAGAGAAACCTGCCAATGCGCCCATGGTGTCGACAACACCTTACACATTGGTGATGGCATCAACACTGGTAGAAGAGCTCGGTTGTTTTCTGAGCATGGCTTTTGTGGACGCCGGATGCATGCACGTCCATGAAAATAATACATATTGAAGTTATATTTTACGCATATGTAGCCATTTTTCCAACAGATTCTAAAATATATTGATCCAACCAGCACCTCTATTTTTTCAATGTTTGTAAGCATCTCGAGCACATGGGGGGGTTGCGTAATTCAATGTGATGCCCGCCACCCAAGTCAAAGCAACTGGCCTTCAGTATGGTCCCCCTTTTTGGGCGAGTTAAAGCTTTGACCGCCATGACTACCATCACCCTCTGCTTTTCACAGATCTCGTTCTACACGTTAGTTATACAGTCTATGCACTTTTCTTGTTGCTGTCATTGCTCTTTGAGCTTATTTTTGACATGTTTGGGATCAGTAGAACAATGGGCAAGTGCGTTGTGCCCTTTTGCAACAATGCATACAAATCTTGCAAAAGACACCACGCCATTTTCACGCCACCAGCCACCAAAGATAGTCTTCCGACATGAAAGTATTTTCATGCACGTGACACCATGAAAAGACCGCGTCCTGCAAAGGACTTATAGTATGCACGAAAGACAATTTGTTTTGCAATCAAGATGTGATCCACTGATATCGACAGTTATGTTTTAACGTTGAGAAAGAAGACAGCAGGGCTTGCTAACGAAGCTGCGTCATCTATTTCTGAAGGTGCTACAGGGTACTTATCGAAAAAGAGGAAGAGTCCTCGAAAGAAGATAATAGGGCAGACATGTCCCGAGCTACCCTGAACATTTGCACTCTGGAGAAGCCGGTAAGAAATCCAGCCTCGTTTGGTAGTAATAGATCAAAGCTGGAAATTTGCTCCACTCTTACATATGTGTCCGCATGAGCCAGAATTGTCAACAACTCAACAAAGAGCAAACCAAGGACGGCCAAGGAATGCGAAAAATGTCAGATAGTTTGAGAATCTTTTCGATGCGAAGCAGCGTATGAGCGAGCTTGACCCGGTGGCGTCCACGCTCACCTGCCCATGCGTGTGCCCTCCCCCTTTCTCGCCTCGCAACATCGACGCAGGCAGTGTCTGCTGGCGTATGCTCGCTCCCACATATCTCTCCTCTAGGCATTCCACCCTGCGGCGTTTACACACCATTTGCGCATGCGTGTCCTCTCCCTCCCTCTCCTTGCAACGTCGATGCAGGCAGTTTCTCCTAGCAAGTTTCTTGATTGTTAAAACTGACTGCTCCCGCTGCACAACCGTTCACTGGCCACCCCAAGGCCTATATATAGGCACCGATCTTGACCTCCAAGGTAGTGCTGGTGGGAGATTTCTCCTGTGCATTATTGAATAATAAATATTCGCAGTATGCCATAAACTAAAAGCCGACTGCGGGTCTCCATGTCCATCAGCGTCTTCTGTCTCTCATTGCCCATTAGCAGCAATTGGCATTTTCCAGTCGGAAACATCGGTCTACCATTGCGTGCTTTGTGTTTCCACAGGTTTCTCTCTTGCGCAATGCCCCGATGAATGCCAGCGTCAATGCCACCACTAGTGTAACCGTTAGCATCTACTGCTTCGCATCTACACACGGTTCCCTTTAGCAGGAGATCGTGTAATCTTTTGTTTGGGTAATATTTTGCATAATTTAATGTAGAACTTGTCTGTATATAAAACATTTTGTTTTGGAAATATTTACATGCCATTTTGAATTGTTGTTGACTAGCATAAATTTTCATAGTCACGCAGTTGCAACACCTACTTATTTGCCTTAATTGAGAAAACTTATCTTGCAGCGCTGAATCGTGCACCATCCTTGCACCTTGGACACTAGTTTGCGCAACCCCGCCATTTACGGCTGGTATACCCTTCTACCTTGTACTCTCAACGCAAACAGACTGTGCAAAAAGTGCTTCGCTATCTAGAGCGGCCATATAAGGGTATGCACTGAGCCTTGATCGCAAGGCAGCCACACCATCGTCGCTCCATTTCGGAGGTCGATTTGTACGTGCCGTTCGTGCTGTATACAGATAGAATCACACTGCTCCATAGAGCAGCGGAGAGCGCGCCTGTCCCTCTGTTGTTAGCCGCAGCTTCAATCTCACGTTAGCTCCAAGCTTACGTAGATGCTTACATTACAACACAAGGGTCTAACACACAGTACTGCTATGTTTGGTAGCATTACAGTGTCTCATTTAGCATATCTTTGAAGAAAATGCCAGCTGAAGCGGCGGGCCGGGTGCTCAAGACAAGTCTCATTCCATCTGTACGTGCATCAGCATGCAAGAGACATTTCGGAGGTCTCTAGTCACCCAAGTCGCGGATATCGAACAGCGTGCGTGCAGCAAGTTTCTACGATTGTGAAGACCTTGGAAATGGCAACCCCGCCGCTAGCGCTTCTCATTGTTGACATCAAGCCTTATTATTTGGTATAGAAATACAATTTATTGGTATCGCATTCATTGCTAAGAGTCTAAGTGAAACTAACACATGGTATATTTAAAATCTCATATTGCGTTACTGAAAAGAACGCTGGCTAAAGGGACAACGGTCACTCTAGTTGCCGAAGCTTTCATGCTGTCAGTTATCTAAATGTAAAGCAAATGTTCGTATCACTGAAAGCTCACGAGCAGTCTCATTATGCCTCGAGATAGCATGCGCCAGCTACTCCTAGCAACGCATCAGCTTCCCCTTTACCCCTCCCTCCAAAATGAAGCAATAAATGCGATGCCGTGTTCATTTTTCTTTTTTTTTTACTGTCAGCTATTGACCAAGAAAAGCGAGAAGCGGATATGTAACAAGGCGCAGCCACTTCAAAGGCCTTCCAGCACCAGAGCTGCCAGTGATGGCCTCATGGCTGCGCGTATTAAAACCGATTGGGGCTGCTCCGACCAAGAATCTTGCTTTTATAAATGAGATAATATTTAAAAAAAAGCATGCGAGAATTTGGAGAACCAATGCATTCAGCATGATATGGCCGATGACTACATGAGAATTTTCAATTCGGACCCTAGCAACATCAAGCTTGAAAGTGTAGGGTCTTTAAGGGGCTTTCATTGCCATAGCAATTGTAAACACGGATGTGCTGATGGAAATAATTATGAAACAGCTGTTCTGTATGATGATCCACGCATAAAGTATATATATTAAAGGAAAAGTGTCAATGCGTTCCCACTATTTACGTGGTGTTCTGCGGACGCAAAGCACGAAAATTCAGATCGCGAAGTCCAGACAAACGTGACAGAAATTCTGGCAGCATGCGTGCAGTTATTAGTGAAAATTGCTGTATTACATGCCGCACAACTCTTCAAGCGAACTATCAGCACCGTTCCTGAAACAGATGACATCCACAGATAAATCGCCGCCACAGTTTCACGCTACCGATAAGACTAGATTCACCAGTGCCTGTGGAGAGCACATTTCTCCGTCAAGCGAACTTGCACAACAAAGTTGCGTCGGCACCATGTCGTCAGCACCAAACATAGCATCTTAGATTTTAGGACGCACGCGTAACCGCTGCTTATTCAGCGTAATAGATACGTGATTGCGACTTTTGTTGCCCCGAAAAGAAGGTGCACATGTTATTCACGTGCCGCCATAGCTATTGCTGGTGATAGATGCTCCCAAATTCGTCTGGCACAGTTTGGCGCAATTTCCTATGATAATATCAGAATAACACAGTAAATATGATTTGGTGCACTTTGGCGCAGGAATGCGATCACTGGATAAGCAATGTTTGTTTCTTGTTTTCATGACCGCTCTACTCAGTTTCACACATCAGGTGCAATGCTGCAAATGTACCACTCCACGTGTATCACAGCCGGTTTTCCCCCTTGTGAAGGCTCACACGAGTCGAGCAGTTGTCTCTGCGTGACACTACTTATTCCTTATTTCTTCCCAAAAAAGAAAAAGGAAGGCTTTCTGGTGGGTACTTTGGGCAGCGTCTGCTGTGGTACTACATTTGTTTATTGGTGGCGATGGCCCACATCATGAGATGCACATTCGTACTTACACACGCACTGCGATTTAGTACATGATCATGCCGCATTCCTGGCATGTAAGAAATATTGAGGTTTCGCTGTATTACTAGATTACTCACAGTTACTCATGTTGGTGCAACAACATTTGTGGGGAAACAGCGATGAGTCGAGCACTAGCAAGCCCGATGGATGAACTGAATTACGTGATAGAACTACTATGGTCCCTAGAATATATTGACTAGTCTGCCGCCTCCCTGCCGTCCCCATGAAACAGCGTGTCCGTGCCGCTGATGCATGTCCAGGGGGCGCCGCAGTCCATCGAAGGGCGTTCGTGGCGCATTTGCGCAGGAGGGATCGGTGGCGCATCGTGCCTGTCTATTATTGTACTGCCACATGAACTACTCGTTCTGTTTCTATTTGTGTGAGCGGAGACTGAACCGTCTTTAACCGATCAAGCATTACAACCAACGTCATTTCTCTTCGGGGCACTAACGTGATCACAGCGGAGGAACCAGCCACTGATTGAACACAACACAGGACGCAGTTGCTTGAGGAAAGGCTAAAGCGCGGAATATTAAATTTTTTGTGGATTAGAAAGGCTGCCATTATAGTACAAATATGGTTAACTTGTTCTCACAAACATGTGAACTATCTTTAAGCTCAGTTTTTCCGCCCGTACGTAAACATTTCTTTGAATGAACACATCATACCATGTTTACTGCGGGAAGTCTCTGAATGATCGAGATTGGTTCTCTTTGTGTCAGAGAGAAAAGAAAACGCAATGACATTTTCAGAATTACAGGAAAAATTCATTACACATGTTAGTATGCTTCAGTTAAGGTTTTTTATTTTTTTACGCACAGTTAACAAAGTTCGTAATATTTTGTTCAAATGATATTATTTATGGCCAGACAATATAAGGACGTGAGAAATAAGTTGTTCCTCAAACTTCAACAGCAAAACATTCGCACAAAATGCTATCAGAAGCATTTATGTCATTTATATCAGAAGCCTCTCATTTCATCATAAGCATATTACTCCTCTTGTGATTCGTGCCGTCATTCGTATTTTCTGCCTTCTTCCCCATATGCGTTCATTTTCATGTTTTAAAACTGTTGAAGGAGTCAGGAATGAACTGAAATGAGTCAGAAAGAAGGAAACGGTGGAAGATTACTTCAATCTTTTTGGTCGTACAGAACACAGAAAGGATAAATGTAAACTGCACATGCTTTTTTTTTTGTTTATCACTGTTTCACGTGCTCCCGGAAGGCATATTTGTGGCACAATTCATAAACGTTAGCAAGATCTGCTGCTCAATGTCATCAATTGACCGCTCACGTACCTCACTTTTTTCGCACTGCAATAATTTTTTTTACTTTGCTACGTTTGATTTTATTGAGGTATAGGGACCGCTTAATACACGCTGTATGTGTCCAACAAGATGCTTAAAATCGTTTTCGGTTTTTTGACAGTGAACACACATGACAGACTCAACCTGCGTTTCACCTTCATTTTAGTTATGCTTATCGCGTTTATGTTCCGGTATGAGTTTATATTTCGCAAGCCCACACGTCATCACTAAATAATTACAGATGGTAGACATGCATAATAAAAAGACATGAGAGCTAAACCACAGAGAAAGAGCCTAAGGTGTTCCTCCAACAAGCGCCGGCAACAGCAGTTTTGCTTGAGAAAGCAAGAACAGTTTAGTTTACTTGCTTTGACCTGAAAAGACACGCGAACGCCAAAGCGCAGTTGCAAACACCTGCGCCCGCCCGTCTGTAGGCGGGAGTCGCGGGAGGGCGTCTGCTCAAGGAACTCCAATAGCGTACAGCGCTACCCCCACATGCATCACATCACCGAGCGGCGGCGGAGAGCGGAGACGGCAGACTAGCCAATATATTCTAGGGACCATAAAACTATGCTGGAGATATGGACGTGGTCGCGTCCTTTGTGTGCTGTAGCCAACGCTCAGTGTTGCTCGGTTGGCAATAATAATCGGCTAGATTTGGTGGTTTACAATTACAACTGACAATTATTGCGGAAATTGCAGTTTATGCACAGCCTGGCGCAACAGGTCAGATTGGCGCAGAAGAGCGTAATTGGCGCAGCACTTCCACCCCTGACACGCCATCTCTTAAAGGGACACTGAAACACTTAAAAAAAATGAGGTTAGGATATCATGATATGCAATTTCATGCCACGAACTGGATAATCAAGTCGAAAGTTTGCATAAACCAACACATATAGCTTCATTTTGCTGAAAACAAGCAAGAGGCCCGGCGGCCGCCATCGCCAGTCTTGCTGCCGTTGTGATTGGTCGAAGCTCCATGACATCATTGATAGGAAGATGAGGACAGCTGACTGCACTCGCTGGCAGGCGATGCCTGACTTATCTGTTGAAATCGGGTAGTTGTTGTTAATATGGAAAACTGTGGAAGTCGTAACGAGTTCACTGTGCATCTGTACATGTTCGAGCCGGTCGCCAATGTAAGAGCGACGACCCAAGACCGATGATGTGGCACAGAAGTGAGTCCCAACCAGCCCCTTCACCCACGTCACAAAACATAGACTGCTCCGTATAAGATGCATTACAGTGCTTAATTTAACTGTACTAAACTGATACGAATGATATTTTCAATTCTATATGTTCAAACAGCAGCATTGGCACTCGCTTTTAGCCGCGTATTAACACGGTTCCCGCTACACGCAGGCATCGTGCAGCACCATCAGCTGTTCATGAATTTCACTGCTCAGAGTGCAGCATTGTTGATGTAGTCAGTATCGCTCTTCGCAGTGAACAAGAAACATGCGATGAGTCAGTGTGCTACTGCGCAGCTACACACGTATAACTATGCAAGTACTGCTATGCAGACAGCTCGGATTACGAGTATGCTTAATGTGGTGGCATTCAGCAGTGATTGTATGTTACAGTAGCAATTATATTTTGTCTGGATCATCCTATGAGTGACTGGTGCATCAATGCATCGATGATTCTAGATATCGATAGAAAAATATTACCCAAGCCAAAATTGAAATAAAGCGCCCATGTTACACGGTCTCTTTTGTTGGCGATCAAGACTGGCTCTGATAAATATTCTTTGAAGGTGCGATTGCGAGCTGTCACTGCAATAGGGAGATTGCCGCCTACTGGGTCCCTGATCGAGCATAACTACGATGAACGGTGTCTGCGTAATGGCTCGCGATCTGCGCGTTCTAGATTCAAAGTGAGCATCCTGGAGGCGAGGCAGCAGAGTGAGCTGATCACAACTGCGGTAAGCGCGTGCTCATCAACTAACTACGCGCTGCTATGGCACATAAGTTGTCTTCCAACCTTGCCTCACTTATTCTTTTCACAAAGGCAACTTGTGGTGGCTGCAAGGGCCTCCTTAAGATACAGGAACACCGAAGGAACTACGTCGCTGTTCAGTCGCACACACCTGACCGTCAATCCCAGAAAACTTCTCACAGGTTTGAAGTCTTTTTTTTTTTTTTTTAACTGCAGCGGCACAATTTGCAGACATGTTCGGATCCCGAGAAATCTTGTGAAACGTGACCCCATCGCGACTGAGAGTGCTGCGGTGGCAATGTGCCGCAGCATAATTCGGCATCCCGAGTCCATTTTGACTCGGCACAAACACAACTAGCGAATGTAGGATGCAAAAATCTATAATCAGAAGAAGAGACCAGTGCAATGGCAAAAAAACCCAACAAACTGGAAGAACTGATGCTTCGCTAGACAGCGATTACATCAAAAACAAGACACAATCGCGAAGTAAACGAGCTCAGCTGACTCAGCGACACAGGAGACCCAATGGCTCGCTCTTTTGATTGATAGATATGTGGGGTTTAACGTCCCCAAACCACCATATGATTATGAGAGACGCCGTAGCGGAGGGCTCCGGAAATTTCGACCACCTGGGGTTCTTTAACGTGCACCCAAATCTGAGCACACGGGCCTACAACATCTCCGCCTCCATCGGAAATGCAGCCGCCGCAGCCGGGATTTGAACCCGCGCCCTGCGGGTCAGCAGCCGAGTACCTTAGCCACTAGACCACCGCGGCGGGGCCAATGACATCACCTCCCCAATGTGTCTCTCTCGCACACTCTGTCCCTGTACCCCACACGCACTGGGGGCGAGTTCCTTGGTCAAAGCTTGCTTGCTTCATCATCATCATCCTCAGCCTGACTACGTCCACTGCAGGACAAAGGCCTCTTCCA
This sequence comes from Rhipicephalus annulatus, assembly GCA_013436015.1. Classification (NCBI taxonomy): domain Eukaryota; kingdom Metazoa; phylum Arthropoda; class Arachnida; order Ixodida; family Ixodidae; genus Rhipicephalus; species Rhipicephalus annulatus. Next base: position 41,105 of record WOVY01002209.1, on the reverse strand, counting down.
TGTTCCACCAGTTAACCCGGTCCTGTGCTTGCTGCTGCCAATTTATACCCGCAAACTTCTTAATCTCAACTGCCCACCTAACCTTCTGTCTCCCTCTAACCCGCTTCCCTTCTCTGGGAATCCAGTCAGTTACCCTTAATGACCAGCGGTTATCCTGTCTACGCACTACATGCCCTGTCCATGTCCATTTTTTCTTCTTGATTTCAGCTATGATATCCTTAACCCCCGTTTGTTCCCTAATCCACTCTGCTCTCTTCTTGTCTCTTAAGGTTACACCCACCATTTTTCTTTCCATTGCTCGCTGCGTCGTCCTCAATTTAAGCTGAACCCTCTTTGTAAGTCTCCAGGTTTCTGCTCCGTAGCTAAGTACCGGCAAGATACAGCTGTTATATACCTTCCTCTTGAGGGATAGTGGCAATCTACCTGTCATAATTTGAGAGTGCTTGCCGAATGTGCTCCACCCCATTCTTATTCTCCTAGTTACTTCAATCTCGTGGTTCGGCTCTGCGGTTATTACCTGCCCTAAGTAGACATAGTCTTTTACAACTTCAAGTGCACTATTACCTATCTCGAAGCGCTGCTCCTTGCCGAGGCTGTTGTACATTACTTTCGTTTTCTGCAGATTAATTTTAAGACCAACCTTTCTGCTCTCCTTGTCTAACTCCGTAATCATGAGTTGCAATTCGTCCCCCGAGTTACTCAGCAATGCAATGTCTTCGGCGAAGCGCAGGTTACTAAGGTATTCTCCATTGACTCTTATCCCTAACTGTTCCCATTCTAGGCTTCTGAAAACCTCCTGTAAGCACGCGGTAAATAGCATTGGGGAAATTGTGTCCCCCTGCCTTACACCCTTCTTGATTGGTATTCTGTTGCTTTCTTTATGAAGCACTATAGTAGCAGTTGATCCCCTGTAGATATCTTCCAGAATGTTTATATATGCTTCATCTACGCCCCGATTCCGCAGTGTTTGCATGACGGCTGATATTTCTACTGAATCAAACGCCTTCTCGTAATCTATGAAGGCTATGTATAGTGGTTGGTTATACTCTGAGCATTTCTCTATTACCTGATTGATAGTATGAATGTGGTCAATTGTTGAGTAGCCTGTTCGAAATCCTGCTTGTTCCTTTAGTTCATTGAATTCTAATGTTTTCTTTACTTTTTGCTTGCTTATAGACCGCTTTTCGCAGCTAGTTTGTTTATGCAAAACTAGGTGGCACCATCGCACCGAAGTGCCACGGCATTCTCCTCGGGGGCGCGGCAGCGATGTGGCTTGTGGCGGATGTTGCCCTGCAGCTTACGGCAAGAAAACAGTGGTGGTAGTGATTCTTGAAGAAGAAAAAAGCCATCTAATTTCTGTCAGCCATAAGGCGACACAGCCCAGTGCCTACGAGAAAAAAAAAAAGTCAATGGGGCTGCGTGGAGTATGCGTTGCGCCCACTTTGCTGGCCCTTCAACCCGGGAGCAGCGGCGGCGAATCGGCCGGCCATCGGCAATGATGAAGCGGAAAAGAAAAGGCCATTAGATCATGTGTTCAAACGTGACAGCACTCATTTGCCACTGTGAAAAAGCATCTATAACGCCAATGTTTATTCAAAAATTGCGGAAAAAAATCCGTCATAGGCATGTTGTAAGGGGTAGTCGACACCGAAGTCTCAATAAAATTGCGACTACAAAAGTGCTTCAGTGACACTTTAAGCATCAAGCGTGCTATCATTGCACGCTTGCAATGATAGTACGCTTGGTACTTAAATTCAATCCAAGCCCGTGATCTAATTCAAGCCAAGCCAAAGTGGCAAGAGCACGTTGCAGCGTGCTTCACATGTTGTGTCCGTTATGTTGTTACGCTGTTATGCTATGGGGCGATACGGAAGCTACATGGCGGCTTTCAAGTTGAAAGTGATTGGTCATGTACAATAGAATTTTGATAAACGGAAATCGCTTAAACGGCATTGCCACTTAAACGAAACAGTAGCCAGTAATTCGGTTGGTTTTGTATTCAGATAAGATAAAAAAAACTTTTGTTAATCGGAAATAAAATTTGCGCTTCACCGTGTAAACGGAACCGAAAATAGAACTTCTGGCAGACCCAATTTCATGAGCATCAGCCAGTTCGGGTTCTGGCTTTTTTTTTTTTTTTCCTTTCTAGTCGTCGTAAGTCTCGCCTCGTTGGTAGTCAGCGCAACGAATGCTACATTGCCCTTCTTGATCAAGTCGTTCGGTCTCTGTCCGAATCGCCTAGCTTACAGCCACATCGTTCCTGCCGTCGTGATGCCTATCGTGCTTCATTGCCACGATGGTGTCTTCCAACTTTGGTGGCTCGTAAGCGCTCGCGCAGTTGAGGCCTCGACTTCGTTGTTTCAATGGCGATGCAGAAGCGGGCACACCATGCGCTGATGTTGGAAAAAAAGATGGACATCACTCTTGACTTCAAAAGCACCTCATATTCAAACGGCGCTCGCGACGAAGCACGGCGTCTTGAAAAGCAGCCTAACGAGGATCCTGCACGACAAGGACAAGCTACGAGATGCCTTCTAAACTTCGCGATTCGAGCCCTAGAGAAAGCGTCTGCATCACGGCGACCACGAAGAACTGGAGAGGTGCCTGGTTTTATGGCTTAATAGAGCCTGGAGCCAGAGAATTTCCATCAACGGGCCACTAATCCATGCCAAAGCAGAAGAGTTTGTTCTTCAGCTTGGGATAAAGGACTTCTTGTGCAGTGAAGGCTGGCTGACAAGGTTTAAAGGAAGAAATGGCCTTCTTTTTCACACTATCGCGGGAGAAGCTGCCGCAGCTGATGCGACTGCGTGTCGTGACTAGCGGGCAGGATGGCTGCCGGAGATAATGCGGCAGTTCAAGGGTGATGACATAAACAAGGTCGATGAAACCGCACCTTTTTTAGGCTCCTGCCATCAAAATCAATCGCTTTCAAAGGTGAACTGGGCGCAGGGGGAAAACTGAGCAAAAACAGACTGACTGTTCTTGTTGGAGCAAATATGTAGGGCAGCGACAAGTTGAAGCTCCTTGTGATAGGAAAATTTTAAAAAATCCTCGCTGTTTCAAGGGAATGACTGCCGTGCCCATCCCTTACGAGTCCAACTCGAAAGCTTGGATGACCCAAGCCCTCTTCAGCAAATGGCTGCACACAGAGGATGCGCGATTTTCATGGCAAAATAGGAAAGTCCTTTTCCTCGTTGACATCTGCCCTGGACATGGGACTGTAACAGGACTGAAATCGATTCAGTTGGAGTTCTCCCCAGCTAACACCACAGCACTGTTACAGCCCATGGATCAGGAAGTTTTCCAAGCCCTCAAGTCACGCTTCCGCAAGGGTCTCTTACAGAGGATGCTCTTGTGCATGAGCCAGGATAAACAGTACAAGGTGGATGTTTTTGGTGCCGTTCACCTTGTTGCCGACACCTGGAGGCAGCTGACTCCCACAAGCATAGCAAATTGCTTCAGGCATGCAGGATTTTCTTCAAGTGACCTGACATCCGACTTGGATGACTTCGAATGCGACAGCGAAGATGCCCTTGAAAGGCGAGGTAATTGAGCAGTGCACTTTAAAGGAAATCACACTGGACTTCGTTGAATACGTGCAAGTTGACAGTGGTGTTGCAACTTTCCCTGACAACACAGTGCAAACATTGCTGACGAAGTATGAGTAGAGGAGGAGGAGCTGGAAGAACACTCTGAAGAGGTAGCTGCCACAGAAGTTAGCACACTTCAGGCGGAAGAGTCTGCTGTGTTTTATTTGAAGGATTTTCTTAAGGAGCCAGAATCATAAGTGTTTCTTCAAAGCCTAAGTGACATGGAGAAAAATATTCTGAAGATGAGAATGCAGGAACTCAAACATAAGAAAAGTGATGCATTTTTTAGTCCATGGCGATTATTTGGTGCCTAATAAACTTGCGAATGCTACGTAAAAACCTCATGTAATTTCCTTGCTCTCTGAAAAAACTATGAGTTACGTGCATCTCATAGTGTTTAGATATCCATAAAATAGTATTAGGAGAGTGTGCACACATAAATCGGCATTTTTTTACATCTTTCTCAATAAACGGAAGTCCTGTTAAACGGAACAAATTTTTCTGGTTCCTTGTAGTTTCGTTTACCAAGAGTCTACTACAATAAATAACAGCTTTGTATGTTATCGCTGAAAATTTTTCCCGCCTAATTCTCGCACCCCTCAACTTTTCATTTGTTTTCTGCAAAAAAAGTGCGAGAATTATGCGAGTAAATACGGTACTTTGAAACACTGGGCGTCGCAGCTACACACACTGCGATTGAACTTACTTCTTGGAGTCTTGGCTGGGCTTAGCTCCATCAATGTTTCAAAACGCGAGACTAAGTATGCTGCATGGATATTCATCACTGTTTTATTTATTACCTGTAATTATAAACCAATATATATGTTTCCTTCGTCTGAAAGTTTGAATTTTTTCAATATTAATATCCTGGTGCGAATCGCATTGAATAGCAAACACCATTAGGAAAATATTCGCAAGCACAAATACAGCAGCAACTCGTTGATATGTTCCCGCTGAATACGATTTCCCAGCTCCTTCGTTCGCAACTGCAAAAAGTACAAAGAACCCCATAGAGCTGTGCGTAATAGTACATTCCAGTTAATACAGTCTTGGAAAATAAAATTTTTCAGCAGCAATGCTCTGTACCGCCAGCAACTGCAAGCATATGTGGCAGATAGTCGCCGCACAGGCACCGGTGGCTTCTCCGCAATGCCTAATTTCCCCCCTCCATGCTGCTTTGCTTAATAGCCCCCTACGCACCTTATCTGAGTTACTTGATCATCCCCTCTGAGTTTTCTCTTAATAGCTCTATCACCACTCTCTGTCACCCACACCCCGACCTGAAGGCAGGCAGGGACGCTGGCCGCCGAAATCTTCCAACAGGTTTTAAAAAACCATCTTTTCTATAGCACTTGGCGCGGTATCGCTGAGAATTGTATATCCTTCAACCGTGGCACAGTATATATAGATGCACACTCGTTCTGCACATTCTTGTACACACCATGACTACAACAATAGCTTGGGGGGAATGCTGTGGAGTTAACAAGCATGGCACAAACAATGAAGGCTGTCACTCCTCCAGCACCTCAATATTGGCTTATCTGCCACGATATTTACTGAATTCGGATAGTACGTTTTCCCGAATCACACGTTTATTATCCGCATTTTTTTTTTCTCCACGAATGTATCGAGGCTCCACAGTATGCGCACACCCTTACTAAGAAGTCATGAGCATGAAAGATTTAAGTACACAGTAGACTCTAGTACACAAAGAAGTGTTTAACAGAAATGTAGCTCAAAATAGAACAGGCGCTTTTCACAAGATTGGTTTCGTTCTCACATTCTGCACATCTTATCTCTCAGTAAATGGAACTTGTGTTGAACAGAACATATTTTCCTGGTCTCTTTAAGTTGCATTTAATGAGAGTCTACCATATAATACAAAATGCATTCTCAAGCTTGTAAATATAAGGATAATTTAACACCATATTTGACTCTGATCATGGGGTTAATGTGGTCACACAGTTGCGAAGGTGAAGAATACATCGTCCGACATATTATGCTAGTGTGTGTGTGTACAATGCCCCTGCCAAAAATGAAAATCAAGACTGCTGTGCTTGCTGTTCTGCTGTTTGAACTGTGTTACACATGACATGACCATATTAAAATTTTTTTTATTGCACTGCTGATAGTGAGGCTCTCACTCACAATCTTGGATATGAGCCACTCAAAAATGTGAGAATCAGTGCTTTTTTTGTTGTTGTTTTGCAGCAGCAGCATCTGGATACACAAAACGTGCGAAGCAGAGCGCAAAACACTCTCAGCTGAACACTCAATTACTGCAGTCTCTCACCTGAGCAAGTATGTCAGGCAGGTCCTTCTGCCTCTGGTCGACAGGTGCAAGGGAGCCATCACGTGTAGAAAGAAGCTCACGCACCAACGACAGCAGCTGCTGCAGAAAAGGGGGTGCACCCAAGTCGCCTGGGGGCAGCTCCGCCTGAAATGTCCATTGTCGACTCACTTTTAGCTGGCCGAGTAGTCCCACAATATAGTTATACACGACAATCAAAATTAACTTCTATTGTATTTTTATAATTAGGCACTGGAATGCAAGCGAAGGTCGCATATCCAAGCAATATTTGCAGCCAGGTGGACAGAAAGCGAGATGGTAAATATAGCTGTCACGTGCACCTAACCCATTATAGTGAACTTTTTGCTGGCTGCAGTGAGCAGGCATGTTTGTATTAAAAAAATGTAGGTAGTGGTGTTTCTATACAGTTCCATTTCTAAAGCCCAAAACATATGCAGTGTTTTTCCGGCGTTTCATATGTCGGCGTTGCTAGGCGTCGCCACTGCCTATGACGGTGGCCGAAACGTCCACTTCTGGACAATTCAGATATCTGCAGCGTCGGCATCAATGCCGGAAGCGAGTCGATGGATGAAGAAACAATCAGCGCACGACTGCCAGTGAGTTCTGCTACGTAACAGCATCGTTGCTGCTGCCAAAATGGCTCCCACCCGCCTCTGATCTATTCAGTAGCTGCCGTGCTCTGTGTGCCCCGAAAAGTTTCAACTGATGCTTGTATATTTGACCTAGCTTGTTCCTCGAAAGCTTCGACAGGGAGCGCTCGAGATTTCTTCTAACCGTTTTCAAGAACCATACTCAAGTGCATTGATAGGATTAGCAGGCATGAGTGTATTAGCTGAATACGTGGCCTCAAATATGTACAGTAACTTCCATGCTCGAGAGCCTTATATGTCGAGTTTCTGGTTCTTCTTATTCTCAACAGCTGGCACGAGAAGTAAAAAAAAAACTTAAGTGGTGATTTTACTGTTATTTGTTTTCCTCACCTCAGAACTGCAAATGAGACATGAAACAGATTTTCAGGAATATTTTTTATTGCTGCATTGACGGACACTGCACACTGCTTTGCGAGGTCTCAGGTTCATTTCCTTCGGCACACTGTCAGACGCTGAACTGGCGCTGACCTTGGCGCTCCTCATATGGTTTGCCGCCCTTTCTAAGTAGTCTAGTATGTCCGTGCTCCAAGATATCTCGCTGCAAAGTTTAACTGCAGTTTATACGATTACGCATTTACTACAGTACAAATCGGGAATGGAAAAGCTGAAGTTTGGGCTTTCCAATTATTCTAAGATGGTGACACTTGGTGATGGGAAAAATGAATTATTCCTTTGTGAGCTCCAGTGTTTTTGTGCTCGCTTGAGCAACTTGTTCCTTGATTACTAAAAACAACACAAAAAAATGCTATAACGAGAAGGGCAGACAGGACCTTGAGCTGACTACCAGCAAAGCATTCATTTTTCTCCTAAACACTGTTTACAGAAAACAGAAGGTAAATGGTTGTGTTGACCGTATGTATACATTTAACTTTATCTAGAACATCAGTTGCTTAACTGTGGAGGCAGCTAATCTTTTCGTTAGGTTAACACTATCAAAGATGAACTCACACAAGAAGCTCTATGCAAGGCATAAGAATTATTCAGAAATTTCTGCAGTTCAGGTATCACATTGTATGTGAGCAATGCGCATATGATGGAAGTGGTGGCTGCAAGCACGTGTAGAATGTAACTCTAGAAAGTTATGAAGCTTTTATCATGCATTGCATGGGTCTTGCTCTTGTCAGTTCACCACTGATAGCATTAACTTACAAGGAGATTAACTGGCCCAGTAGTTGAGCACCTCCCGTTCTAGATAAGGTAGGATGCATGCAGATGTTAAATAATTTTTACATCCATTCATTCCTCCTGTTCTGTTCTCTCCTCCGGAAGGCATGTTCAGAAAAATAAACACCTTGTTGTTTGTCAGCGTTTGATCTAGTTAGTTGTCTCGCTGCTTTTCATGCTGTTTTCAGAATGAAGCTATACCGACAAGCTAAATCCCACCTCCTTTTTTCATTGTTCGAACTGACCGAATATTGCTTCTAAATATTTGGAGTACATTTTCAGCTAAAATTTTTATATACAGTATAACCTTATTACAACAGACCTCCATAGTGAAGAGGATTTTGGTCTGTTGTAAAAAGAGCATGTAAAATCCAAGTAATATTGCAATAGACTTTTAAGGAGAAAAGCGGGTCGAAAAACCTGAGTTTTTTTAATCAAAATTACCAATTTTTTTATTTGCACCTGCTTTGATAACATTAGTACCTCTACTGTTCTGAAAAAAAAAAAATCCTGTCAAGACTTGACTGGAAATGCTTTAAAATTGCGTCTAAAGAGCGCAAGGTGCCTGTTAAAAAGCCCAAAGTATGCAGTCTTCGAGCACCTTGCCGTCGATAATGGGCCTCCGCTCGCCATTGTCGATCGCATGAGACAAAGAGTCGAGCCTCACTTCAAATAACGAGAGTTGCCCTCACTGATGCAACGCAAGAAATAATAAAAAAAGCACACTTTCGCGCATTTTTCGAGCGCCGCAATTGGCTTGTCACGTTGTATGGATTGGCGACCGCCACTGGCCGCTGTGCACCTGTATTTGCGGTGAAGCCTACTTGCGGAATCCATGTCTTGTTTAGCTGCGCAGCTTAACAATCCTTTTCTCGTGTATTTATCGTCATTATGAATGAAAAAAAGCCATTGCTCGCGCGTGAAAGTCGTTGTGGTGGCGCGCTCTGTAGGAATAGGCCACGAGCAGCTGGTCTGATTTGCGGCAGCTGTTGGCTTGCAAAAACCAATGCATCAAAAGTCATTCATAGTCATCAGCCAGAAAGTTCGTGATGCAGCAATGGATGACGTCAGCGCCGTTCTTGCGAGGTCTAAAGAGCTCACAGTGAGGAAACTTAGCGAGGACGACATTGCCATTATGTACGACGGTATATGGCACAAACGTGGCCGCAAAATGGCATCGGCACTGTTGTATCCCACGACACTGGACTTAGTTTGGATTTCGCAGTCCTGTCGAACTTCTTCCTAGCTTGCAGTTGGCACGAGGATCTGCCAGATGAAGTGGAAGAAGTTTGGCAAGCGTTTCATGGCCATGTCTGAGAGCAAAATGTCTGAGGAGCTGGCTTGAAAAAGCCGAGAGGGACAAACTCATAGTGCTGGCGTATTTTAGTGGCAGTGGCCACTACAAGAAGGGTTGTTCTTTTTGGTGTGAAAATTACATCACATTAAAAGACATCTTTCATAAATAAAAACTCAATTTTAACTTTAAAACTCGTTTTTCTCAAATCACAAATTTTGCCTTTTTTTTATGTGCCACTCCTTTTTCAGGCACTTATAGTGCTCGGATCTGCATATTATTTTGCCTAAATTTTGCCTAAAATACAATTATCTAGTTGAATCTTCAATATTTTATTACATGATGAAAAATTGTATGTAAACCTTTACTAGGGTAGATGAAATATGGGCTTTTTTACGTCTATTACTTTTCACGCCTAATACATATTTTGTATGTGCCTCCTAGTTAGTTATTTGTATTCTACACTTTATTTGAAACAATTTGAACTATCAGCGGTAAAAAATTACGGAAGTTTGCGGATTAAAAAAGGGGGGCAAAAGGGTTAAGGTTATCACTTTGTCATGTCTCAGAGCTAAGAGTATGCAACTTGCAAGAAAACTAATTATATATTTGAAATAAGCATAAAAAGTTTCATAAACAGCTCAAGCTTCATTGCTCTACGGTGAATATTAAAAAAAATGTCTTCGAGTAGCATCTCCCCTTAAAGAGATCTGTTATAACCAGAGAGAATTAGAATCCCAACATAAAATGATTTATTCTCCCTGGGCGCATAAAAATATCGGATGTTAGAGAAATCCCATTTTCATTTTCTGTAGCCCCTTTTTTATCTGATTCCATAATATTGTCTCTGAGAACTACGTAGAAGTGCTCTAAAAAGTTCTTGGTGCCTGCCGACGTGGAAAAAATTATTGCAAAAGTTGAAAAAAAAAACTGTTTTTCAGGAATTGCAGCTCCGCAGCGGCCCAACCTGGTGTCAGCCTTTTAAGCTCGTCACAAAAGTATTTCATAAAGAGTATTCAGTCTTGAAATTGCTCATTTCAGCTAGCTACTCTATTCTAATACAAGTGCACAAAAATATGTTTGCGATTTCAATTGGAAGCCTTGCTGCACCTAGCACGCCTTGCCATTGGTCCGATGCTCGCTCTGAGGCAACGTCACGTGCTCCTTGTGCGTCGCGATGTCATAGCTGGCAAGCGGAAAATCAGTCATCAGATTATGATAGTGCGCTGCACTCGTGGTAAATGTCAGAGACGTGTATCTCGGCCCGATCTTCGAAGACAAAGATCACCGCGAGACAACTCTTTGTACTTGTGATCTAGATACACGCATATTGAAATCGAAACATCGGGCCCTGCGGCCACTACGTCACAATTGAGCTTTCTGTTCGAAGCTGTGGCTCGGCCTAACTCTGCTCTGAACTTTGCGGGCAAGCTAGTGGACATCCGAAAGTGAAGAAACCGTACTGAGAGTCGACTCTCAATTAATTCAAGCTGGAAGGAAGCTCTGAATTTTGTTTAAAATATCAAGAAGCATGAATGATCAGAAGTTTTCAGATAGATGACTCTGGGTGAGGTAATAGCACACATTATGATTAGGAATTGATTTTATCACATTTAAAATTTTTTAAGTGTTTTCAAATCCCAACTGCATGCAATGAATAGAAAGCAGAGGTGTAAAGTCCACAAGTTTATTGGCCATTGACTGCTGATCAGACCTTTTAGAGAAATCGTGAACTGCCAACTGCTTGTTTTGCTACATGTGCCTTCAGCACAAAGCTCTCCATACTAGTTGAGAAGCATCACAGTTTACCATGTGTGTGCTTTGTTTGAAACATTTCTTTACTAGCATATGCCTTTTTTCTTGAAGGCCTGAGGCGCTCATTTTTTATTTTTAGACTGTTAGGATGATATAAGCATGCAAATTTTTAAATAGTAGTGGGAAAGCAGCAGATAATTGCTGGTATGAACCGCAAAAAGTGTGAATTAACCGAATCATGGAGTTTGAATTATGAGGCTTTTAAATACATTGAAAGAATAGAGGGCCAACCGAAAAATTGAATTAATAAAAAGTATGAATTATCAGAGTTTGAATTATTGCGAGTCTACTGTATTTACATTGCCTACTGGCTTCTCAGAACTGCGGATGGGCATTTTACGCATCAACAGCACCCCTTCCCACGGCCAAGCTCTCCCCACAGCGACCAGTCAGAGCAGCGGTGGCAGCCACGGCAGCAGCTGATGATATGTGTGGTTTAACGTCCCAAAACCACCATATTATGCAAGATGTCGTAGTCGAGGGCTACGGAAATTTCTAACACATGTAGTTCTTTAACGTGAATCCAAATCAGAGCACACGGGCCTATGGCATCTTCACCTCCATCGAAAGTGCACGGCAACAGCTAAAACACACGTCACCGTAGCTTGGCTCAATACATCATTAACAGCCCAGACATTGGCCGCTTAATGACCTCATATTTCAGTCCATCACATTCAAATGTTGTTGTATGACAATCATTAGTAAACAAAACTCAATCAATAAATGAAACAGGAAGGCCAGCATAATGACTTCAATTGGTTTGTAGTATCCAAATGTCCGTTGTAAGCAGACCCGTTGTAATGAGGCTATACTGTAACATATTGATTGATTTGTGGGGTTTAACGTCCCAAAACCACCATATGATTATGAGAGACGCCGTAGTGGAGGGCTCCGGAAATTTTGACCACCTGGGGTTCTTTAACGTGTATACTGTAACATAGTTCAGGCATTAGAGATGCCAAAACAAATGTTTTCTTGAAATCAGTACTTCAGCTATCTTTCGTGATCTGTTCCCCGCATCACCACCGTAATGGCCAGTAGCGTAAACAACAAGATCGCCACACGTTTTTAAACATTTCAGTTGGCCCTTATCAGAGATAGAGAGAAAAAAGTGTAAACAATTCATCACCATGGATTATGCATGAGAGTAGTTCAGCATAATAAAGTATGCGTTTATGATTTACCACAAGCTTGCTTGTTTTGAATCATGAAAGTTGAGTATAATATGAATATATTCACGTGCCTCATTTAACGCAGCTGCATCTTACACGAAAATAGTCTTGTTATCTTCGAAAATGCGTTATAAACATTGGTATGTGGGGTCCAACGTCTCAAAACCACCATATTGTAACGGGTCCAAGAGAAGAAACGTCAAAAACTAGTTTATTATGGGCGAACTTGTGCCCTGAAAATTATGTGCGAGTAGATGGAAGAGTCCGCTAGAGCGTTCCAAAACAAAAACTGTTCATCTGCCAATGCACCTTCTTCTTCTTCGCAGCTGCAACCCACACCGATTCGTGCCCGTGAACAAGAGGCACGAGTCGTGCGGCCCCAAGCAGGAGTGCGCACAAGACTGTGGACGCTGATTCTTCATAATGTCGGATAGCGTAAACAGTCTCTGTGGCATTAGTCCCCCTTCAAAATACGCATCGTCCCGATGCGCGATGGAGGGAGGCAAACAGAGAAAGGGAGCGTTTTCATTCCCTCTCATAATAGGGCTTCATACGAACGACAAGTACGACTTCTGCGCTGTTTTGCCGCTTTGAACGGATGTGTCCATCGGCGATGACTTCGTAGTTTAGGTCACTAATTCGTCGGAGAACCTTATAGGGGCCTAAGTATCGACAAAGAAGCTTTTCCGATAGGCCGCGGCGTCGGAGTGGTGTCCATATCCACACTTACTCGCCTGGGTTGTACTGAACTTTTCTGCGGCGCAGGTTGTAGTGGCTTGCGTCCTTGTTTTGCTGTTGATGTATTCAGTGTCATGACAACTGGCGTGCTTCTTCAGCCCTTTGCAGAAAGTCGTCAAGTTCAGATGGCTCGTAATTGTCGTTGCCTACTGGCAACATAGCATCGAGTATCGTAGTGACAGTGCGACCGTAGACCAGCTGAAATGGTGTGACACGCATGGTCTTCTCCACGGCCGTATTGTAGGCGAAAGTTGCGTATGGCAAGATTTCGTACCACAATTTATTGGTTTGGGGAAGGTATGCAGTGGTCTTCCTATGGCTGGTGTTAGTCATTGTCATTAAGGACTGCATCAAATCAGCCGTGAATGCTGCTCCTTGATCAGTAATCACGACGAGTGGGGCTCTATGGCGAAGAACAATATTCTGAACGAAAAACTTCGCGACTTTTGTTGCCGTTTTTCGCTCAAGGCAGCCGGTTTCAGCGTATCGTGTCAAATAGTCAGTCGGAACTATTATCCACCTTTTTCCTGATGCCGACATTGGAAACGGTCCGAGGAGGTCCATTCCAACCTGTTGAAATGGAGTCGCAGGTGGCTCTATAGACTGGAGAAAGCCGGCCGTCTTGAGGGGTGGTGTTTTGCGCCTTTGACACTCGCGACATGTCTTGACGTAATGCTTCACGGACGCTAGCAACTTAGGCCAGTAGTATTTCTGATGAATTTTGGCGAAGGTTCGACTCGCGCCCAAGTGACCCGCAGACGGTTCATCATAGCAGGCTTCTAAGACTTCATGCCTCATGGCTGATGGTACAACGAGTAAGAACTTCTCCTTGTTGTGTTCGAAATTCCTCTTGTAAAGTGCATTATCTCGGAGGCAGAATGAGGATAACCCTCCCTTGAATACGCGAGGAATTTGTTCGTCGTGCCCTTCGAGACACTTTAATAATGATAGCAGTTCCATGTCAGCCCGTTGATGTTCGGCGATTTCTGAGGTTTTTATCACACAAAGGAGTGGGAAGTCCTCTTCTTCTGAACGAGTCGAGTGGACTGGTGAACGTGATAAGCAGTCAGCATCATCATGCTTTCTGCCAGACCTATATACGACCGTAATGTCATACTCTTGGAGCCTGAGACTCCATCTCGCAAGCCGTCCCGATGGGTCTTTTAAGCCCGCCAGCCAACAAAGTGAGTGGTGGTCGCTGACGGCACAGAACAGCCTGCCTAGTGGTATGGCCTGAACTTGCTGATCGCCCATATGACTGCCAAGCATTCTTTTTTGGTTGCAGAGTACCGTATTTACTCGATTCTACCGCGCCCTCGATTGTAACGCGCACCCGATTTCCACCGCGAAAAAAAAAAACGTAAGACATCGATTGCAACGCGCACCCATTTTTTTTCGCTGGCCCGCACGATCACACCACTTGAAAAAACGATTCCTTTCGGGATTGTCTTCCATCTAAATATGAGGTACGGGCGAAGCTTGTGCCCATCTGACGTGTAACAGAGCATCGCCGTCACTGTAGTTTTACCGTGGACCGATGTCAGCACGCGAACTTGCTTTGCCCCCTTCTTCTCGACAGTTGTGGTGCCAGGCATGTCGAAGTAAAGAGGCGTCTGATCGGCATTCCAGATTTGCCCAAGCAGGTAGCCGTTGTTGCGCCGCAAGTTTAGGACGAACCTTTGAAAACTGTAAAGCTTTTCATTGTACTTCTCCGCAAAAGTTTTCGCATATGCATGTTTCCCTTCGAAGGGAAGAGCCTTTCCTCTTCATATAGTTAATTAGCCAGCACCTGGTCGCTTTAAACTGGCTCCGCATTAGACTTTTTTCTAAGACTAATTGCATAGCCCGCACTTGGAGCAGTTCTGTCGTCACGGGCCGCTGTGCCGCTCGCTCCTCAAGCACATACTCGCGGAGCAGCTCTTTAATTTGCGGAAACCGACCCTGCTGTGGTTCACTGAAGCCTTTGCGTGAAGCTTTGCTGTCGACAATCTTCTGCTTTTGTTTCCGCCGGTCCCGCACGCACGTTTCGGGAACGACCGCGATGCGGCCCGACTTCCGTCCGTTTCTGCACACGCGACGACTTTTCTTTTAAACGCGGCATCGTGGTGCACTTGAGTTTTTGGAGTCGGCCCTTTCACGTCGTCGATGCTAATGCACTACTAGATGACGAACTCCTCAGCACACGTATGAAGTGCCGCACATGGTAAACACATAGGCAGAAATAGCCGGCGCACCATGCCGACGCACGTAGGGGGCGGCCATTTTGGATTTGCGATGGCAATAGATTGACCGTAATTTTTTGTTCGTACTCGATTCTAACGCGCATGCGATTTATGAACTCGCTTAACCGGAAAAAAGGTGCGCGTTAGATTCGAGTAATTACGGTAGTTTCTTTCCGCATTTGAGAGGGTGCGGCTAGCATACGCTATCACTCTCTTTTCTATTTTGCCATTGCACCAGGACCGCACCTAGGCCAAGATTGCTGGCATCTGTATGAACTTCCGTATCTGCGGTTTCGTCAAAGTGGGCAAGGATAGGTGGGGCTTGCAAACATTTCTTTAGTTCGTTGAATGCACTCTCTTGTTCGGTGCACCAAATAAATGGCACGTCCTCTTTTGTGAGTCTTGTTAGAGGTTCGGCAATTTTCACAAAATATTTCGCAAACCGCCTATAATAAGCACATAAACCCAAAAATTGGCGTACCTCCTTCTTGTCTTTTGGCTTGGAAGACAGCCCCACGGCCACAGTCTTCTACGGGTCTGGGCCAACACCTTGAGCGCTGAATACATGACCGAGGAAACGAAGCTTCTTGAATCCAAACTGTCATTTTCCCGGTTTAATCGTCAAGCCAGCTGACTGGATAGCCTGAGGTACCGAATGTAGTCGCTCTACATGCTGTTCAAATGTTGCTGAAAACACCACAACATCGTCCAGGTAGACTAAGCACGACTGCCAATTGAGGCCTGAAAGGATGCTGTCCATCATGCGCTGGAATATTGCAGGCGCACAACAGAGGCCGAATGGGAGTGCTTTAAACTCATATAAACCATCCGGGGTTACGAAAGCAGTCTTTTCACGGTCCCTTTCGTCCACTTCAATTTGCCAATAACTGCTTTTTAAATCCAATGAGGAGAAATACCTTGCGTGCCATAGCCGATCCAACATATCAATACGCGGCAAAGGGTAGACATACCGCTTGGTCACGCTGTTCAGCTTTCTGTATAATCAACGCAGAATCTCAGCGTGTTGTCCTTTTTCCTCACAAGGACTACAGGCGACGCCCACGGACTATTGGATGACATCATCCTCCAGCATCTCTTTCACTTGGCTCTTTATGACCTCACGTTCTTTCGGTAATACTCTGTACGAATTTGGTGTACCGGCCTTCTGGCTTCATCTGTTATTATTTGATGTTTAAAAACCTGGGTCCGCCGTACATTTGACGAGGTAGAGAAACATCCCGTGAAGTCTCTTAGGAGGTCTTGAATGATTTTCTTCTTGGCTGGTGATAGATTTTGGCTGATTGCAACTCTTGCCACGACATCGGACGCAGGTTCCGAAGTAGGTGGCCCAGACACCAGACCACATAAGTCTGTCACTGTTTGAAAACCACGCAGGAAGGCGATAGCAGTGTCCTTTGCAACATGCTGAATTTCGTTTCCGAAATTCGTGAGCAATACATCGGCACATCTACCACGTAATTGAATAATGCCTCGAGCTACACAAATGCCTTTCTTGAGCAGTAGTTCGATGTTTGCATCTGCTATACCTTCAGAATCAACGAATGCTTCATTTCTTACACCGACTATTACACTGCATTGTGGCGGCACGGTAACATCACAATCTATAACACGTATTGCAGTGTATTCTGGCTCATTTGTGTCTATGGCCAGTTTGGTCGAAAAAGAGACACTAGAATTCTGCAGGTTGATTATAGCTCCGTTTGCTAGCAGAAAATCCATTCCGAGTATTAAATCTCTAGAGCATTCCGGAAGTACGACAAAGTCAGCAACGTAAGTAGCGCCTTGAATTCCGATTCTTGCGGTACGTCTTCCCAGAGGGGTGATAAGATGACCCCCAGCCGTGCGTATCTGGGGTCCACTCCAAGGCGTCAGGACTTTCTTTGAATCCTTTGCGGCAGCGTAACTGACAACCGAATAATCAGCACCTGCGTCAACTAAAACGTTAAATTCACACCCGGATACGGTAACGCGTAAGCCTGAAAAAATTTTGTCTTTACCTAACCTAGTTGAAGTGTTCCGCTCGTCGTTGCTGCACTGGGACCTTGACGGAGGATCTTCAGTTGGTCGGACATCAGCGGCCTTGCCTCCATAGGTCTTGGCGATCGATAGCGAGCAGGCGCTGGTGATCTAGGCTGATGCTGGAAACCAGCAGTTGGAAACAGATGGCCGGACAAGTAATCTTCAATTTCAACGGGTCTTTCGCCATTTCGGGGGCATGGCGCGTTTGGAGAAAACCCACGGAGACCAACCCGTCGATATGGGCACATTCTGTACAGGTGTCCAGCTTCGCCGCAGTGAAAACAGAGAGGCGTTCTGTCGGGCGTGCACCACATGTTGCTTTTTCCTGGCCTCGAATTAGCTGAATAGTTTGAGCCACGCGAAGCGGGTCGGTAGCCACTGGAAGCTGCAAACGAAGCAGTATGCACGGTGGGCTGACGCACGGCATCGGCGTAAGTCGGTACAAGGTGTTCCTGCAATTGCTGTTCAAGTCGAACAGGTTGCGCCTCGGGTTCGGCTTGAAGAATGGCGTGGCGAACTTCATCTCTGATCAGGGTAGTCAGAGACGAAACTGGCGTTGCGACTTGTCGGGGCAGCAGCTTCCGGAGCTCTTCCTTCACAATAGATCGCACCATTTCCCCTCATTGCTTCGCTGCTGCTTCCCAGGTTTGCTGAGAGGACATCCGCAGGAACACTACTCGTATCATGATTGTAGTGACCGGAGCGCTTCTGCAATGCCCGCTCTATGGAGGTGGCTTCGTTGCGGAATTCAGCAACTGTACGAGATGGGTTGCGTACCAAACCGGCAAATAACTCCTGTTTGACACCTCGCATCAAATGTCGCAGCTTTTTCTTTTCGTTTATGTTCGGGTCAGCGCGTTTGAAAAGGCGAGACCTGTCCTCAATATACATGCCAACGCTTCCGTTCGTGCACTGGTTTCTGGACTGTAGAGCGTTCTCTGCCTTCTCCCGACGATCCATGCTGGCATATGTAGCTACTATTTGTCGTCGTAATTCTTCCCATGTCGGTATGAACGCTTCGTGGTTTTTATACCACGTACTCGCTACATGCTCCAATGCGAAGTACACGCGACGCAGTTTCCTTGCTTCATCCCAGCCGTTGGTCTTCGCAACCCGCTCGAAGTGTTCTAACCAATCCTCCACATCCTCGAATGTGTCGCCGTGAAAGGGCTCAGGCAAGCACGGTTGGGACAGAATAAGTTCCGATTATGTCACCTGGTAAGCCATCGTTCCGTTGTCTGTGGACGCTGCTTGAGTTGCTGGAGCACTGGGGAGGGGTGCGAATTCACGCGGCTCTCCTCGAAGGCGGCGCGAACGCTGGTGTACCGGAGTCAGTTCCCCAGGTTCCAATCGTTGAGGTTCGGGGCTTCGCTCTCTTGCGCCAAGGTGGCATCCAATCATACCCAGCATCGTCCACCGGAATGTAACGGGTGCAAGAGAAAAAACGTCAAAAACTAGTTTATTATGACCGAACTTGTGCCCTGAAAATTATGTGCGAAAAGATGTAACAGTCCGCTAGAGCGTTCCAAAACAAAAACCGTTCCTATGCCAACGCACCTTCTTCTTCTTTGCAGCTCCAACCCACACTGACTCGTGCCCGTGAACAAAAGGCATGAGTCGTGCGGCCCCAAGCAAGAGTGCGCACAAGACTGTGGACGCTGATTCTTCATAATGTCGGATAGTGTAAACAGTCTCTGTGGCAATATCTGGAAATTTCGACCACCTGGGGTTCTTTAACGTCCACCCGAATCTGAGCACACAGGCCTACAGCATTTTCGCCTCCATCGGAAATGCAGCCGCCGCAGCAGAGTACCTAAGCCACTAGACCACCGCGGCGGGGCAATGCGTTATAAACAAACATTTGTAACTCTGTGCCTATTGAAGTAAAGTAGAGAGGTGGGCAAGCTGGAACTCATGAATTCTTGAAAACTTTTTAGCATGAACGAGACGGAGCATAAAGGAGAGGACACAAACAGCAGAGTTGCATTCTTGAAAACTTTTCAGTACAAACGAGACAAAGCACAAAGAGGACACAAACAGCACTTTTTGTGTCCTGTTTGTGCTCTGTCTCGTTTTTGCTGAAAAGTTTTCAAGAATGCAACTGTGCCTATTGCAGATTCTTTTTCCTTTGCTTCGATATAGCCGATACATTTTTTATATACATGTTTGTTATATTGAGATTGGAGTGAACTTCGTGTGCTCCCATGGAATTCCCATTCATTGACATTATTCATTGTGGCACAGTTGCATTCTTGAAAACTTTTCAGTACAAATGAGACAAAGCACAAAGAGGACACAAACAGCACTTTTTGTGTCCTGTTTGTGCTCTGTCTCATTTTTCCTGAAAAGTTTTCAAGAATGCAACTGTGTCTATTGCAGATTCTTTTTCCTTTACTTCGATAGAGCCGATACATTTTTTTACATACATGTTTGTTATATTGAGATTGGAGTGAACTTCGTGTGCTCCCATGGAATTCCCATTCATTGACATTATTCATTGTGGAGAGACTGCTTTCACATGTTATATAATCAGCTGATGGGGAATAAAAAGTTTGTTATGGTAGAAATTTCGGTGCCAAGGCAATCATCATAGCAGGGTTTAACTGTAGCACACAAGTATTTTTATATAAAGCTCATAGCAGTATGAAGTGATCTGCACCCTGCGCATGAAAGAAATTAGAAGTGTAATAAGCACAGAAATGAATGAGAAGTGAAAATAAAATGGTGGACGACACCCGTCTATATGAGATTATGTCTGTTTAACGTACTAGTAGAAACGCTATATTTTGGCACAGCTGACAGCTTTTTAATAAGATCAAGCATGTGGGTTATGTTTATCATCTACATCGACTCATCCGAGTCCCTTGTTTGCACACGCTACCAAGAGCACAGTGATCCAGCGATGGACATTCATCACTAAGCTAGCTCTACCGGACTTATACACATGGTACTGCAAGAAGCCTCGATGACATGTCAAGCCCTCGTGAAAACAGGATCCGTCAAACTGAACCTACAGCTTCAGACATTGAGCAAATTCATTCTGAAACCTATTCACTGTGGCCCCGTCAAGCAGGAAACGCCTTCCAAAAAAGTGAGCTTGGTTTTGTCAGGTACTGAACAACAGCAATAGTGCCTGGTGAAACAAACCGAAATAATAAAGACGTTGGACGAGTTGCTTAGTCGAGACTAACCACTGGAACACATTGTAGAGCAAGATATTTTCATGAAGGAGACCCACAGAATCCTGACAGTTAGATGTAGTTTTATGAACAAGCAAGCAACAAAAACATGTGCGAAAATGACGACACAAAGATTTTAGATTTGCAGCATTATTTGAGTGCCACTACATGAAAGTGGTAAGACTTGCAACTGTATTGAATAAACCACCAACTTGGTGGGAACTGTGGCACAGCAGCTTTTTTTTCAGCTTTCAGGGGGAAAGATGGGATGCAGCTATGCGCTTCACATACACGTCTGGCTCTATGCTCAAGTACTGCCTTTAGAAGAACCGCCTATTGTATGCTCCAGAATTACAGCTATTGTGATCTACAGGTGTTGCTTTGATAACACAACACAAAACATTTAAATCTACATTTGCACGGACATACAGCTCAATGATCTAACAGCACTTGATGACTTTCAGCAATGAGTACAGACCACAGTACAGCCACTTATTTCGCAAGTGCACTGACTTGATAAACAACAGGATCTTACCAGGTATAATGAAGATCCAGCATATCAGCATAATAACTATTCTCTTGGAAGGGACCATTGAAAGAACAACGATTAAGGACAGGCTACTCTATTACATGACAGAACTCTTTTAGATAAGCCAACTACTTTCGATAACAAGACTTCGGCAAAAGATTTTACCGAGGCAATTTATCTGATATCATCAACATTATTTATTGCCCCTATTAAGGTAGACGGCCCTGATATGAAAGCCCTTGTCGACAGTAGAGGTTCTGTCTCAACAATTAGTAAGAGTACAGTGGATGCCAGTTGTCTGCGTGGGGGTAACACAGTGAATGGATAATCTTGACTATTGATTTTCAAGGACACTATTACCAGCAACGTATTGGCGTATTGGCAATTCCTGACGTCATCTACAACTTTCTTTTGTCCTGCCCTAAAGAAGTAAAGCAAATATCACTTCATCCAACCTTGCAAATACCAGACAATTTTCGCCTTTGGTACGGACGCATCACACTACGCAACCGGTGCATTTCTTTATTGGAAACTCTGAAAGCAGACTGATCAGACAAAGCACTACATTGTGGTGCTTTGTCTGATCTGTACACTACAGTCAAACCTCAATATATCGAACACGGATATATCGAATTATTGCCTATATCGAACGGTTCCTATATCTTGCGGGAAATCGCATGCATTATTGATTTTTTATTTCGAACAAAGTTTGACATATAATGAATATATCTAACTCAGCCACCCCAAACCGCCCGCGCTCCATTGACAGGCGGCGAGCTTTCCCGCAACTCTCGAAAGTAGTGGCGGGCGTTTACGAATGCTGCACACATCGATGGCGCCGAGAGCGCCACTTTTAAGGTAGCGGCGTACGCGCGCCGCAGCCTTGCAGCTTGCAGTCTTTATGGTGTCAACGGCACACTGCGCACTTGTTGGGAGAATTCCCTCGCAGGATTTCAAGCTGAACGGTTGTGCCCTCGCGATCTCCGACACCAGCGTAGCTCCCGCCGACTGGTTCGCCCTCCGCGGTCTCCTGGCGCCGTGCAGCTCTCGCATGGTGGCGCCCAGCCCATGGGCTGCTTCAACCAGATACCCACTTTCCTATCCCCTTCTTTTTTCCGTGGCTTGCCTGTCTATTTTTTCATATTTTTCCTTCTATTCTTTTTATCCCTCCTTCCCCCCACCCCTATAAGGCACTGCGCCGTGTCGCCTGAAGGCAGACAGAAATTAGGTGCCTTTTTCCTCTTCCTTACAACCACTACCACCACCACTTGTTGCAAGCTTCTCCCTCGTAGCATTGGCAGGCATCGGTCGTTGTGCTCGCAGTGTTCTTGCGTTCTGAGTTGCGCGACAGGCCTCACTTCGAACGGCGGAGCTCACGGGGGAGCTCAGAACGGCGGAGCTCACGGGGGAGCTCAGAACGGCGGAGCTCACGGGGGAGCTCAGAACGGCGGAGCTCACGGATGTGGAGAGTGTCACCGAAGCTACTGCTGAGCAGCCAAATGAAGACTCTGCCGAGGTGGATCCCGCAAGCGCTGATGGTGCCCCGCTCCCGACATCAGCTGAGGTCGTAGCTGCCTTGACCCTTGCGCGCCGCCACTGCAGCGCGATTGAAGGCACCGGCCTATCACTTATGGATCGCCTGGACTATATTAAGTACGCAGTCATCAAACACGCCATGGCCAACAAAAAGCAGGCTCCTCTTTTTCAATATTTTAAACCAACACAATAAATACTATGTTTGAATCTTCAAGCGAGTATTTACTGCACCACACTTGAACGGTTCGTTTGTTGTTTTCAACAAGCTGTTGACGCATTTTTTTTCGTAATTTTTTTAAATCGAATTCTGGATATATCGAACTATTTCGCGATCGCTGCGCCGTTCGATATATCGAGGTTCGTTTGTATAACTGTACGCTAAAACCAGCTGAAATCAATTACTACAGTGAATCTCAGTAGAACGAACCCCACATTAACAACTTTTCAGATTAATGAACTTTTTAATAATCCCCGCCGACTGCTAATAGTTTCAATGTAAAATTATTTCACTAGTACGTACTTCAGAATACCAAACTTTGAAGACTAACGAGCATTAATTTAGTTCTGCATTATATCAACAATGCCTCAGTACTACAAACTCATGTTCCGAAATCCGTCACGACCACCGGAGTGGTACTCGAGCAGACGACAGTGCGAACAGACGCCTTCCTGAGGCGAGGGCAACACAGCAGGGCAAGGTCAATGAGGCAGTGTGGGAAAGCAGGAAGCATGGGCGCGGAAAACCTGAGACGGCGAGAGAGCAGAAAACGAAACGCGAGGAATCTTTTTATAGACTATTTTTTTAATTCGAAAGAGGCGATGACAGCCGTGTCGCTTCGGGTTTTTCTTTCTTTGTCACTTCTCTACATGTACTCTAGGAGGCCTTGTTTGTCAGTCAGTCGTGTTCATCTCTTTTGGAAGATTACTTATTGTGTCCACAAAGCAAGTCAGCGTTTGCGCTGCGGTGCTACTATAAACGAGTTTGTGTCTACTTGCGATGAAGAAGCGGAAGCAGTTTTCGCTAAGCGAGAAAGTGGATATTCTTCGGCAACTGGAAGGCAAAAAGCAGGCTGTTGCGACCAAAGAACCGAATCACTGCACAGAAATTCGGATGAGCTGGAGGCCTTCGCGCTGCAAAGTTTGTGCAGCACGCGTCAAAAAAATAAAAATCACAGAATTATTCAGAGTAAACGTGCATTTTTTGGTGTTCACATGTGCATTGCTTTTTCTCGTGAAAAATGAGTTCAAGGACCTACCGTTTTAAATGTAAGTTGTTTTGGACAGTGGAAAATAAGTATTTATAGTTAATTTTTGGGCTTTCACTATAACAACCTTTCAAAATAACGAACAAATTGCCGCAGCCCCCTGAAGTTCGTTATATTGAGATTTCACTGTACCACTAAAAAAGCACTGGTTGTCATAAAGGCGATCCAATATTTTAGAAAATCCCTTGAAGGCGCCAAATTCACGCTTTTCACGAATCATCAAGTACGGACTCAACTGTTGAATATGGCACAACCAAAATTACGCATGACTAGGTAGATCAACTACCCGCAACTATTCCAATTCATAGTTCTCCACTGTCCTGGCCCATTTTTCACCGATGCACTGACTAACTTGCTTGTTCAGTAGTTAAGTAAAGTCTAGAAAGTATCAATCACATGAAGCTATGGGAAGGTACCGAAGTTCTTCAGTTTGAAATATACAATGTACCACCCACTCTGGTTCAAATGATTCTTCATCTTTACGATGAGACTCCTGGATCAGGCAGACATAACGGCTTCTGGCACACATATATAAGAAATCACTTGCGAGGTTCACATGGCCAGGCATGAAAAATGACACCAGTGATTATATCTGCATTTGTCATATTTGACAGGTGAAGAATGCGAGTTCAAGCAATCAAAAGACATGACAAACTCGGAATATTCAAGAATGCCATTCGAAATTGTTACTTTGCAGAGCTCAGGAAGAAGGGGGAAGGAGTCAGGGGAACACAAGCTTTTTTCTTCTCAATTGACGAATGCACAAAGAAGATTAACTCTTTCGTTACCACGCAAAGATGGTTATTTTTCACATGGCTTGGGAAGATCGTTTTTGCAAGTTCGAAAAGTACTCCAGCACGTATTGCAGCATACCAAATTTGTGCAATGATTAGCTATTTCCAAAAGATATAAGTTGTAGAGCAATAAAAATATTTTTGAAATAACAAAAAAATGTGAAAAGAGTGATTTTTGATTGTCAGCTGGTAATCAGAGCAATAAAAACACTATGTGTGCAAAAACATTGATTGATTTGTGGGGTTTAACGTCCCAAAACCACTTCTGATTATGAGAGACGCCGTAGTGGAGGGCTCCGGAAATTTTGACCACCTGGGGTTCTTTAACGTGCACCCAAATCTGAGTACACGGGCCTACAACATTTCCGCCTCCATCGGAAATGCAGCCGCCGCAGCCGGGAATCGAACCCGCGACCTGCGGGTCAGCAGCCGAGTACCTTAGCCACTAAACCACCGCGGCGGGGCGTGTGCAAAAACATTCAGAACGAAGAGAATTCAGAATGTACATTGTGAAGAAAAATGGCCCATGATGTTGTACAAAAAGTTTTTATTCCCATAAACACAGGAAATCAGAACCAAGGTGGTGCTTGGTTGCTCGAGCCATGCAGTGTAGCATTGCCTGGTTTTCGTGGGACACAAGTCAACTCGTACACATTTCTGAGTAAATTTTTGTTTTTTTGGCATAAGAGCCTCTGTGTTTTCCACTATAGATGGATGCACATGACTCAAATAATCCCTCTGTAAGTGGGACGTCTAAATGAATTTCGCTATTTTGTCTTGTGTCACCTCTTTCCATGAACCACCTCCCTTTGCTTAGATAGGCGGTTTTATATATGCATCCAAGCATATTTCTTAGCATTTTGCACATCGAATTAAAAAGAACAATATCGCACGCAGTTCTAAAACTTTTTGTTCTGCTTTGAAGTAAGGGCCAAGATGTGCTTTGGGAACCTTTTTGTCGCTCTGCAGCCGGCGCCAGCACATCACGCCCCAGCGAAGTGTGGACCTCGTACGTAACCAGAGTAGCTATATTTGTTCACAAAGGTCAGTAGCTACGCACAATCGGCAAAGGAGACAACTTGAGGCCGCAAACAAAAGAAACCTATGAATGGCTGTGGATGTATTTGAAGCTGAGGTGCGTAGTGTTGTCCTCAAACTTTAAGCTTATCCTCACTCAAGTCAGGTGGGGTTGCAAGACAGTTTCAAGCAGGGCATGTGTTTTGCAGCGCTGGTGCACACCCGTGCGCGTGTGACAACTACGCCATAGGAGCGACTAGTGACACTATACGCGACCCTGTGTCTGATATAACGATACAGCAAAACCGAATCTGCTGGAAGCTGGTTGAGAAGGCCATCTCGACACTTTAAACATGCGACGTTCCATCGGAAGTATTTTTTGTACAATAAATCTTTCCCGACTCCTAGCGACAGCTGTCTATTAAATAGCTGGCATAAATTTCTGGCAATTATTACTAATAAACATTATCAAATTGTAAAACTGACACTTTAATTCGATATTTGGCATGCAAAGGTTCCTTTCATTACAGCACTTCAATGTTACTACAGTATAATAATGAGGAACACTCATTTTTTTTTTTGTCAAGTTCGCCAGCCTAGTGCTCTTTTCCAACAATACATGCACATTGGTTCGCGCAAATGTCTGTCGAAAATCACTATGTTGCCCCAACGGGCAAATTCAAAATGATTCTGAAAGTTGAATGGCTGGACCAACAACTACAAAGTGCTGGCTGCACGAGAAACAAATTTAAAACATGCTAAAATCAACAATCCAAAGCGTCAATCACTGGTGATCGATTTAAATAGGCATGGTAACTAAAGAGTTAAGGCTAAAGCAGGAAAAGAAGATGCCAACAGCACCCTCAGCCTACTTTAAGATGAGTGCTACAGCACACCAAGACTCCAGTCTGCAACAACGGCCCTGCTTTTCTGAGTGCTAAGTTAGTAACAAAGACCAATGACTGAGGAATACCTATTAAATATTTGCCTCCATATTACCCTGCAGCCAATAGATTAGCAGAACGGGCTACAAGGGATATAGAGCGATTCCTGAAGTTCCAGACTTTGCAAGTGGCTGAAAGTGGTGCCTTGAGACAACTGTGAAACATCATAATCATACACCACGGGTTTAGGATGAAGTCATTTACCTGCTTCCAGGAATGTGCCCATACTTCTCGCAGATTGTGAGTCTAGAAAATCTAGACCTTACTGAAGTAAAAAAAAGTATCAAAGAACAGGTAATACAAGTGCCGGATGAAGAGAAATTCTTATAAAAGACACAATAGCAAGATACTGCACATACAACCTGGAGAATACATCTCTGTAAGAAAAAGAGTAGCACCTTCAAGTACTAAATATTACAGACTGGGTGCTCCACTCTAGCATAAGGAGCATTATATCAACTAAACTGGGACATCTACAGTCCTAGTATAAGGCATGCAAGACGCTCAGTGTGCAATCAAAGTTGCCACCAATCCTACACTACAGAGCTTTTGAGTGACCCTGAGAGCTTACTTTTACAATGCTTGGCAGATCTAAGGTGGCTAAGGCAGCCTTGCACAGTAAAGGGCATTAACAAATATTTTACCCTGAGAAACCCGAGAAGACGGGCACGCGAACGCTTCCTTGTTGAAAGCTTTACATAGGGCAGTCTGGGACAACACATAGGGGCCCAATCTAGGCATGGGCGTCCTAGGCATACCTTGTCGAGGAGCCGTGTGCAGTGGCAGGTGAGGCTGTTGAGAAACATCTTGTGTGCCAGTGCAGCAACATCGTCCAGACAGATGGCCAGCGCTGTGCCCGAGCCCAGGGTGTTCGAGTAGAAACGCACCACCGAACGCAGCCGACACAGAACCAGTGGGCTGCTCTCTGCAACGGCTAGCTGCTCGAGGCGCAGGCGCAGCGGGGAGCACAGGCCTGCCAAGATGTGGTCCAGGGCCGCTTCTCCACTGCCACCACTGTGATGAAAAGAGGGCAAGGCGACAGAGGTTTCCATCGTAAGCTTGAACAGAAGAAGAGCAAATCAAAGCATGTCATCAGGCTAACTGATATACTGTAGAAAACAAAACATCGCTTGTAATTTTTTTTTTTCCCTTTAGCTCATCACTCGCTGTTTGTTCAACATAAAGAACAACTTAGCTCTGCTGCTGGCCAAATGACAGACACACAGAAAGGCTCTTTATAGAACATATTTTTACATGGGTACACTGTGGCAGTCACATTTTATGTGGCACATTTACTAATGCCATACCAGTAAAACCACTTGAGCTACAGTCATAGTAGAATGATAGCAACTTGTGGCTCGTGGAAACCAAGCCCCTACCTCTGCATTACATGAACAATGTTGTTGCAATGGCTACGAGTAATACTGGCTAACACTCACAAGGCCTATGTCAATATTCATTGCATACGTGAATATTTAACAATGTAGAATTCAGTGAGAGGCACACCATAGGGGAAAATGCATTATGGCATTTTGCACTCATCGAATTGCAGACACAGTGGCACAAATACAATGTATGCTCATTTTCTGAATGAATCAGTATTGCATACGCATTTAGCAGACTTGTTTGTAGAAGATAAGCTTCACCTGTCTAGCCAAGAGTCAAGCACACTGTTGGTAATCACATTATTGTGTTCATTTCACCAGAAACTTGAAGATGAAATAATTTCAAAGTAAGTATTTTGCTGTGTGCACATGAGCAAAGCTAATGCAATTTAGCCAGTAATGATAAGGCTTTGATTAGGTTGCTATACTAATACCTAGAGCCCAAGCTTTCAAAACATGCATTTTTATTTGTCATCATTTACACCCTTTCTTTTATCAGCATATACACTAGTTGCCCATTTCCCCCAACTAGTGCCAGCGAGACAGTATCATCCCACATGCCGTCTCGATTAAACAGGGTTCAGAGTTGTTACTTTTCTATAATACATCCAGCCTGCATTACTACTTACATGAAAGCAGAATTCTACCATGTTCAATTTGAATAATAACAAAAGCTTGCTAGTGTCTTCAGTCACAAGCAATAAAAGTATTAATTTTTGTGATTTAATGTCCCAAACCATCATATAATTATAAAGGACATTGTAGTGGAGAGCCCCAGAAATTTCAACAATCTGGAATACTTTCACACACACACCTAAATCTCAAGAATTTTCGCCTACATGAATAATGCAGCCACCATGGCTGGGATTTGATCCTGCAAATTTCTGGTCAGCGGTCAAGAACCGTAACCACCAGAACCCTGCAGCGGGTTCCAGAGACAAGCCTGCCTTTTGGGTAATGTTTGCAATGCAAACGTAATGAGTGCATGCTGGCTAGTGATGACGTACACCGAGGACACCACAACACAAACAGGCACTTTGTACTGACAACTGTTAGTGCAAGTACCACTAGTCAGAGACAAATGTTATCATAAATGAATGATTGATATATGGGGTTTAACAACCCAAAACCACCATATGATTATGAGAGACGCCGTGGCGGAGAGCTCCGGAAATTTCCACTACCTGGGGTTCTTCAACGTGCACCCAAATCTGAGCACACAGGCCTACAACATTTTCGCCTCCATTGAAAATGCAGCCGCCAGGTCAGCAGCGAGCACCTTAACCCCTAGAGCACCACGGCGGGCTTATCTTATCTAAAGAGGATAACTTATGTCCTTTCCAAGGCAGCCTCAGTCAATAGGCAGGCACATCACTTTTTACAGCCCCCAAATGTTGACTACATGAGTATTGATGATCTAGAGCTCATTAACTGAACCCTGCACTTTAATCATAATTTATTACCACAACAAACGAATTGGTCAGACTGATTGAAAAATACCAAACAGCCATCAAAAAAATCTATTTTAGCCCTTTCTTAAAATGGTGGTCGGGCCTTTTTGTATTTCAACTGGGCATAAAGCAAACCAGGTGAACACGGAATATCTCAACAGAAGTAGAGTAAAACCTCATTAATTCGAAGACACTGGGGCCACAAGAAATCTTCGAATTAAGTGGGTTTTCCAATTAACAGAACATACAAAGTGTGGAATGCAAGCAACTTGAAAATATTCAAATTGATCAGGGCTGGTCTTTGCTGTGCCAGTTAGTTTGTGGCTCCAAAGGTTATGTTTTCCAGCAATACCTGGTCACAGTTTTGCTGCAAACAAAGGGGAATTCCTGGCTTAACTGCTGTCACGGCAAAAAAAAAAAAAAACGTGCTCAACTGAAATGCGCACCTGCAAAGAACAAAACATCTTCTCTGCAACACAGCAGTGACCCGCGAGAAGCAAGTCACCTGCTCCTTGCTGCGTCAGCACGTCACAATGCGACCATTCGTCGATTCTTTATCGTAAAATAAAGGATTGAAAATGGACAGTGTGAGAAAATTCGCTATGTGTTATGGCTGGAAAACATCACCATTTAAGCTTTCGACCCGACTTATCAAAGTAGGCGTAGCAGGCAAGGACTCCACCAGCTGTGCAAGTGCACGAATTGCTGGAGCAAACGGCACTCAGAGGTTTGCATACATCGCGGATTTCTCCAGACTGTCCTGTAATAATTTCTCAGAATTCACAGAAAAGAGGGATAAACTGTGACGCGCTGACGTAGCGAGAAGCATGCGAGATGCTGCTCGCACGTCACTGCTGTATTGCAGTGAGGCAGGGGTCTTGTTTTCCACAGGCGCATATTTCAGTTGATCACGAGACCGGTTTTATATATATATATATATATATATATATATATATATATATATATATATATATATAATTTTATCTTTTGTGTTGAAAGTAGCTAGGCAGGGGTGCTTCAGCTACCACCCATCAACATAGCTATAGTACATTGCCTAGTGGCTCTGAAGGGCTGTCGTTTCCACGGATCTGCCGCGGGATTGGGATTGGGTATCGACACACTGCACCCAAAGTTTGCTAATTAACTGGACTTGTGCTGACCACCGCTTCATATTATGCACTCAAACTTACATTGCAAAATACGGAACCGTGGAGATAACTTAAATTAAGCAGGATTTTAAAATAACTGAGGTCGAATTATCGAGGTGTTACTATAGTTACGATGCAGCATGAACAAGCAGTGCCGGCAAATGAAACAAAAAATGAAAAAATCGCCCTGCCCTAGAGCATATCTAGAAGACGAGGTGTGCCTCAGACCCAGATTTCATTCGATGAGCTTATTCTATTAAAATGGATCACTCTTTCTGGAACCAGTACAGGTTTGTTAGCCTATATATTTGTTGTGATGGGCACAAGTAGCTCGGCAGATGGCCAAATAGGCAGAAAGATGAATAATTTAAGTATATAATGCTGACCCTTCAATAGGCCAGGAAGATTCATACACAAGTCTCACAATATAAATAATTTATTAATTTGTGCGATTCTACAGTAACAGTAAACTTTTTTTTTTGCATAACTGAGCACAGTTATATTTTCAACAGCAAAGCTGCTGAAGCTCTTTGTAGTTTGCGCTGTGTCACCAGAGACCTTCTCAATTGAGTATGTGCCACAGAAATTAGGCAAACTCCCCTTATCGTGCACAACAGGTGCTAGCACAAAATGAAAATTAACACATGAAAAGGAGAGAGAAGGAAAGTGATGAAAAGAAGGAGGAAGAAAAATACAGAGAGAAATAAAAGAAATAAAGACATAAAAACTAGAGCTGTGGAAATCCAAAAACTGTGAGTACGAAGCAAATCAAATAATTTTCAAACCATTTCTAGAATACATATTTACTCGCATAATGAACGCACTTTTTTTTTTCTTGAAAAATTGGAGCAAAGTTAGGGGTGCATTTATTATGAGGGGGCAAATTTTATGAAACATTTTTTGGGAGCAGCAAAAAATATGGTAATACAAAAAAGGAGTTAGGTTGCTTAGCCTTTCACAATTGACATACGCGCACGCTGTTTGGAAACAGCTTCTTTGTTGAACTTCACTCATCTTCGGTGGTTGAAGGTGCAATCTTCTGCAAGCTGCCCCTGCACCGCCCACGCACTGCATAAAAGCATTTCCCGGCTTTATTTTCTGGCAATCGTTTAACCGCAACAGTGGTATCTGCTATGATCTTGAGCGGAGCCCTTAAGTGTGCGCTACAACGCATTTTGCCAACTTCATGGCAACCTTGCATGACGATTCCATTAACATTGCACCATGGTACCCCCAAAGCATCAAAACAAGCCGTCAATAACAAGATTAACAACAAAATAGAGCTGCTGTCTCGCTGTTCACATAAGAAGTTACTGATAAAAAAGGTAGCCTACATCTTGCGTTCCATGAAGTACACGCAGATACCAAGAATGAAGAGCAAATTTCATCCAAAGCGAGAATCGGGGGTGCTACGATCGATTCTCACTTCGCGGAAATCGTCATGATCTTTTCTGGGCAACAAGAAATTTTGCTTGGTATTCCCGAAGCCTGGGACGTGATGGTGATGAATGGCCCTTCACAACAGCCATGGCAACAGCAAACCCTGTAATCGTTGCTCGAAAATCACGGGCACCTGGGTGGGTCTTTCGTATTTGCAAAAAGCAATGGTCAGTTGGCGCGGACAGTTTCGTGACCTTCGCTCACTGTCTACTTATCAGCTGCAATGTCTCGACACTTGCACCATTCGTGAACCCCGCTGTGGCGCATGGTAATAATAAAAAAAAAAAAGACGTGGTGTGCCACTTGCAGATAGAAAGAACAACAGTACAGCGAGCCCCAGTGGCCAAAGGGGAGTGGCATAATAATAAAAAAAAAAATAGAAGAGATCCAACGGGCAAAAAGTCACTAGGTGTCGGTTAGCGAGACTGCAGCGAACGAATGTGGGGGGTGCGTTTAATACGCGGGAAAAAAGAATGTAGATTTTGGCGACTGAAGTTGCGGGTGAGTGTATTATGCGAGTGCGTTCATCACCTGAGTAAATACGGTATTTTTCGAATATTTCTTGAATATTTTTTCTAGAACATCAGAGCCAAATTACTGGAAAAGGTTGCAGAGGATCCCTAAGCATATTGTTATGAGCTAGGAACGTGAAAGTGCCTCTTTTGGTTGATGATGCACTCGAGGGGTGCTCTTGAGTCTGGCTTCCCGGGATGTCTTATAAAGAATGAGAAAATTCAAATGCTGAATGGCGTTCATTTAAGTCACTCGGTGTAACAAAAGTTGTGTCCGCAACGCCTTACACATTGGCGCTGGCGTCGGTGCTGGTGGAAGAGGCCACTTGCTTCTTGCGTATGACTTTGCAGATGCCAGACGAGTGCAAAGCGTTTTAGAAAAGTGTAAACACAATTCGAAAAATGTTCTAAAATTGAATATTTCCACAGCCGCAATAAAGAGACCGAAAAACAGAGAGACAAAATGAGGGAGACACAAAGACGTAGAAAGAAACGGACATGAAAAAGAGAGAGAAAGAGCAGAGAGCAAGACAAAAAGAGAGAGATACAGAGAGAGAGAAATAAAGATAGGAAGAGTGAGAAAGACAAAGAAATAGAGAGAAAAAAGAAGACAAACCAAGGAAGGCCAGCCAGAAGCGCTGTTCCTTCATGCTTGGCACCACAAGTGCAAAGCTGCAATAATTTTTTTTATGCAAGTCTCTTCTTTTTTATTTCATGAACACCTTAAGCCACGACAAGTCACAGTCGACTCCTAAAGGGACACTAATGTGAGACGATGAATCGGTATAGATGGATAAATTGTAGTCATTAATTTCCCTATCAGATGTCAATTAATACACGAGAAAAACAAGGTGAAAGTGTCAGTTTTAAGTTGTGTGCCAAAATATCCGTGCATGACATCCCCGATTTCAAAATGCATTTTATGTATTTTGGCGACATTGACTCATTGAAATTTCCCTTAACACAGTATGTGAAGTCTAAGACCCTCTTGGAGGGCAATTTACTTCATTTTTACCAATTGCAAACTACGTATGACCTAGTAGAAGCCATCAATATCTACGACGTCATTGCATTTGGTGCTGTAACTTCAATGTGGTGTAACCATCCACGTTTTGTTTTTGCACATCTCCTTGCTTTTCAAGCATCTTCTAGCAGTAAATGTAGTGTTTTCAACATTGTGAAATTTCAAGTTACTAATAAGCCGAAAATCGTTTTTTTTCTGTGCTATCCCTTTACATTGAGTGCTTCTCTCACCTTCCACGCAGCCCACCACATTGTGCGAGCAGCTGCTCCAAAAGCTCACGCTCAGACGCGGCACACTGGTGTGCCCAGGCTAGCATGTCTCCAGCGTAGCGGAGTGGGTCCTTTGCCAGGGACTCGAGAGGCCTCGAGCCTCCAGTGCCACCCACACCACCAGTGCCACGAGTCAGGGCATCAATGAGGTGCCGCACCACACAGGCACGCCGTGCATTGGCATACTCGTCAAGGGCATAGCCCCAAAGCAGGGGGCGCTCGCGCAATGCCCCAAAGGCACGAGCCAACAGGGGACCTGGCTCGGAAGCAGCATCGGAGCCGAGAACTCGGCACCTGTTCTGAAGCCAGCGATAGAGGCGTTCATAGGCTGCCTCTTGCTGCAATGAGCAAAAGACCAAGTTCAGCACATCGCACACTATCAATTCCTGATCAAGAAAGTAAATTTTAAAAATAAAAGTGGTTGTTTTAAAGAACATTTATGTAACCTTGAGCTGGAGAATTGGTTATACATATAATAGCTCTGAATCAGTCTGCAATAAAAACACTGCCAAAAGAATTTCAAAAATGATGAAATAGCAAAGGTGCAGCAACCTGACAATCCAACTATGTCGACGCTGTCCTTTTTTGGTCACCACCATTACTCTTACTACCAACATGAAGTTTAAGCGATGGGTTGCATCAGGCAACCAAAGGACAGACTAATCATAGTGGACGATTGGACCAGTTGGTGATTCATGATCTATGAACACTGAACAATTGAGAACATAGATGACAAGCAGACAAGGACAGACTCTTTCATTGTCCACCCTGCCCATTGCTATCTCCACCAAAATGTAAGCGTCATGGAAGATTCACAACATTGGAGTTCTTGTGCTCTGTCAACTGATAAATCGTCAGCTCCTATACTGGTCATGCCACAAACATGACACTGCCAGTATTGCGATGGTGGATTAGAAAAGCCCAGAGTGGAGCGTGAGAACATTTCGGAATTCAGTAGCTCTACCAAATATAAGGTAGCATGCACAGTTAATGTACTACAATGCAGAACAGTTTGCTATCCTTCTTCAGCACTATTGCTAGCCATGCTCACCTGTGCGGCAAGTGACTCCATGAGTTGTAGCCCAGCCTGCGCTCGACTGCTTCGCAGCAGTAGCTTGCAGTGGTCGTGCATGCGCCTGCTCTGAGCCAGTGCGTCTAGGAATCGCTCATCCAGTAGGTCCCGTCTAACGGGACCTCCTGTGCCCCGGAGGAGGGTCGCTTGTTCGGGAGAGGGCTGAAATGCAGCTAAGAAGCCCTGTGCTGCCTGTTGCCGTCCTTCCAGGCGTCGTGCCTCCGCTCGTAACTGGCCCGTACGCGCAAGAAGTTCACGTGTGTCCCGTTTCACAGAGCGCAGGCGCTCTACCATGCCTGCGCACCCGTCAGCCATCGATGCAATCTCCTCAGACAGCACACTCATAGATGCCTGCAAGAGTATAAAAATAAGTCCTCATTTCAGATGCGATAATTCATTGAGAGTCAGCCAAACTTTCTTGCTCCCACTAAAACTAAAGGCCAGCTTGTCATAGGGAACCAAAGCTTAAGTTTGTAGAACGACCACAATGCCACACCTGACTCTGGCGGCACCATCCGGGGAAATTGAAAATAGGCACTGCAGAGTGCGCAGGCAATTCAGTGTGTTTCACCGAAGCGGGAGCGCATGCAGCACGTGCAGAACCAGTTTCTGCAGTCAGTGCGGAGGACTTCTGCGCCATGTCGTCAGCTTGGCATGCTCGCTGAGCAAAGTTGCCTTTTCACGATGGCAGTAGCAACCGCACGAAAGCGTCGGTGAGGTCCAAAGTATTGCTGAATCGTGGGCTGCCATGTAGACAAAGCCATGAGACGCTCTCCACGTGCGAAGCTGTATCGGTTCCCCGGGAAGTCATGCTGGGGGAACTGAATACTGAGCCGGGTCCATGAAAGATCGAGCAGGCATGACACGAGAGCTGGAAAAAATTAGGCGAGCACTTCAACTTGACTCGCAGTGGTTAAACCTCAGCTTGCTACCTTGCGGTGAAGTCAGTGGGTCATGCTCCTGCGGCACGGAGGACATGACCGTACAAGTTTAGTTTTTATTCATTTTTTTGCCAGCCACGAATGTTTGCACATGACAGTACACGGCTGCTACTGCTAAACAACGTATCAAAACTACAAATTATGCAATTTTCATAAAACGCCAGCACAGCCCATCGCTAGAGTACACAGCTTCATGTTGACAGAATGAGACTTACTTCGAGGCATATGTCGTACACGGTATTGTCGCAGACCTGAGAAATGCGTTTCGCAGTGACTTGGGCTGCCTCATCTTCTATCGTCTGCTCCACATTATAAACGGCACTAGCGAGCTTTACTTCTTTTGTTAAATCCGCCTTTCAAAAGTGCTTGTCCAGCTCGGAGATCTTTACGAGGTCGCACAGCAGGCGGTTCACTGTGAGGTGAGTCACATGCTCATGCACCGCGTGCGCTCTGCATGAGCATGTGAGCAGCAGCCCTTGGTGGAAGGAGAAAACGCCTGATATACATCCCCAATTTCTACATTTTACCAGAGATGGTGCTGCCGGTCCAGAGTCGCAGCGCTACCATGCGTTGCTTTGGCTCCCTATGGCATACCAAAGAAAGAAAGTAAAATGTTCCTTAAGCTACTCCTTCTCATTCCTCGAGTTTCGTGCATTATTTCTAGTTTGAGAACCACTGAAAGTTAAAAAGAGTGCCACGAAATTCGTATACTCATTTTCATATGCTCTTATCAATACTTTTTCATGGCCTCAATGTACCAGTAGAAACTTAAGTGTGCAAAGACACAATGTACTATTGATGTTACACTTGCACAAGTAAACACTGTAAACACTGCAAAAATAAAAACAGGCCTTCTTAGTTGTAATACACAGTTTGCAGGTGCCTAGCATAATAATAAGTTTCCAGATTTTATGTCCAAAAGCCATATGTTTATGGGGGAGAACCGTTGTAGAGAGCTCAAAAAATTTCCACCACCTGGTGTTATTTCATTTCATTACCTTAAAGACCCTGTTCACAGGTATTACATAAGGGGTGGTTAACATATTAATACAATAAAAGCAGGTGTTATTATGTGATACATGTTGGCAACGTGACCAAAAATTTGGTAAGACTTCTTATGTCGGCAGCGTGTGGAGGCAGGTCATTCCAGTCTTTGGCAGTTCGAGAAAAAAATGAGGCTTGAAATGTTACTGTTCGTGGACAGGTTACTTGCAGTTGATGGCTGCAACGCACCAAAATCTAAGCACATGGGCCACTATCAAAATATAGGTACAGTGGCTGGGATTTGATCTTATGACTTTCGAGTCATCAGTTAAGCACCGTAACTACTAGATCACTGTGGCGGGTACCCAGCTGAAGAGCCTTTATTATGCACGCAAGGTTCAGCATTGCTGCGTAACTGAGTACAATAATTATTAAAAGTGAACTATACTTCCCTGGCCACCCCAAGTTGTCTAAAGCCTCGATATCCTTTGCCGTGGCCTATAAAAAAACTTTTCTCTGCCTAGTGCAGGCCACTCAAACTTCTCAATTTTCAAGCTATCTGAAGTTTGTAAGCTATAAGAACACGTGACTGATGCTGTTTGCATTGTATGGGATCTTGAACACTTTGTTGTGCTCTAGGGCCCCTTCAATTCAAATGTCTTGTGTGACGAGGAGACCTGGAAGCCACTGCTTTTCACTTGTGGCTTCTGCATACTGATAGTTCTGTAAATTGACAAATGAACTATGAGGCTACTCCATTACTTTCGCACACCACACAAATCTCCCGAAGGCATGTCTCAATATGCTACAAGAATCGGCCAGCATTTAGCATACAGAATTCAAACCGTGTACGGCACCACGCTTTTAGCACTTCTGCAGTTAAATTCAGACAGTTTTTGTGTGTGCATGTATGTGGATGGTTCAACCCATTTCTGTCCTCTGCTTCTGTGTCCTCAGAATGCAAACGCTTTTGTTATTGGTTTTGGTTTCTCGGAGTAAGGTAGTTAATCGATCACTTATAGTGCGTAACGTACGCATAAATTGGCATCCGTACGGTCAGGCTCACACTTGTGTAGGGTCGTCGGGCGGCCGGCTGCGGGCACTGTCACTGCCTCGCGCTAACTGCAAGGTGCCACAACCTATATTGACTTCCAAATGAGAG
The DNA here is from genome assembly GCA_013436015.1 of Rhipicephalus annulatus. Taxonomy (NCBI): domain Eukaryota; kingdom Metazoa; phylum Arthropoda; class Arachnida; order Ixodida; family Ixodidae; genus Rhipicephalus; species Rhipicephalus annulatus. The sequence goes on along the minus strand of WOVY01002209.1, from coordinate 3,457 downwards.
TAGCATATACAGTAACTCTAGGCACCCCGTATGTTTGTGGCGGCATATTTTTTCAATACACGGCGATCTACTCAGCCGATGGCCACGGCCAGTGTAAGAGTGGTTCAGACTGAACGCGCCAACTGCACGTAGCAAGAGCAGGAGCACGAAGAAACAGGCGGAAGGTATCACAACACTAGCAGCGCCTATCACGTCGCGTCTTTTCGTGCGTCAATGCATTAAGTCCGGGTGAGTTACTTGCAGTACGTGATGACGTCGAAGTTCGGGGAACCATGGTGACAGAAAAGTAATGAATTTGCATAAACGCGTACCTTAAGGTCACTGAATGACTGGACGAATTCCTCGTTGATGGCCAGGCTCCTCTTCTCGAGGTCGCCTCGCAGGCGTCGGCGTGTACGAATGTTGTTCTCTGTGAAGAACTCGGACAGGGACCGTAGGGCCTCCAAAGTCTCCCGGTCATTCTCTAGCCGAGCCTCGAGGAGTTTGTTTAGCTTGCGACTAAGGGGGTTGTTGCTCGAGCTCTTATCGCCGCCACCAGCAGCTTCCACGTCCTCGGGAATTTGTTCGATGGCCATAGTGCCTTCTTTACGCAGAGCACTTAGCTCGCTCGCGATCACGATCGCTGAGCGTTTCCTTTGTTGCCACAGATGAAAGACAAGGTAAAAAAAAATACTCCCTTGCTTTTTCTGCAGTACCATGCACGTAAGCTAAACAACGTCCGCGACACAGAGCACAACCACAGAACACTTATAGCACAACTACTTCGCGCAGCTGCTGGCTTTGCCGTGAAAATAGCTTTTGCCAGAACAACGCCTCCTCTAGGAAGATGCCTGCCGCATGAGCAGAAAAACAGCTACCACACCCTTTCTCTCTTTCAATTTAAAATGTTCTTGGTCGCTAGCGTCACCTGTGTCGGACGGTGCAACAACGCAACAATTTGCATAGCCTCCAAAACAGTGGATGCACAGTTGCAGGTCTCGAACAACTCTCGACTGACGCGCCCTCATGGGCCGTAGATGAAAAACGCCTAGCTGGTACTACAGTGTACTAGAAGAGGGCAGTGGGCTTACTCCGCCGCTCCTCTGACGCAGTTGGTGTCGCATAGGAGAGGTGGCGCCACAGGCATCTTCGATGGAAGCTTCGCCTGCAGAAGCTGCTCGCCGCTGGCCGCTCGTACGAGTTGCGACGCGCGTTTCTTCGATATTATAATAAACTTGCTTGTATTAACTTCCCTTTGACTGTACTGAGAGCGTATGTTGCTCTCGGTTTTTCCGCCATTATTTCCTTTTTTGCGATAGATTTGCCGAAAGTCAGTCCGATGGCAGCTTATGCAGATATGCTTGCTCCTTTCTAGTGCGACGCAGTTAATGCTTTTTTTTTTCTTGGGGGCGGGGGAGCTTGAGTTCTTTGCACATTTTGACAAGCACTACATTTGTGCAGGCCACATCGTATTTTCCCCGATTATAACACCTTGCTCGCTTCCTAGCCGAGCTTTAACATGCAGGCGTGCTGGCTGAGTGCGCCTTTGCTATGATGAAATGAAATTGTAGCTGAAATATCTTTTGTTCTAATTCGGTTGTTGCACATGGCACAGTAGTTTTCTCGGTGTTTTTAATAACTATAATACGCAGTTACACATCTGTAGGCCTATGTACAAGCTTCTGTTCATGGACATGAAGCTCTTATGTTCAAAACTGAAGCACAATATTCAACCACTGATGTACACACTTTATTCACTTCATGTGCAACGCTCAGCTTCAGCTGCTTGGCCCTCTGCCGCTTTCTCCTTTGTCACTGTTCAGTCCTTTCACATAAAAATTAAGACGTGTACAACGTAAAAACTAATTACTTTCGCTGTGAGAGTACTGCATGCACACTGCAACCAATTTCGATGGAAAGTCTGTGCTGAACAACTGCCAGCATGTCATATGCTGTCAGAGTGCAGCTCACTCTGGCAGAAACAATCTGTGAAGATATCTTCGAGCTTTTTCACAAAGCCGTACAGCTGACTAGAGGGATGGAGGAGCCTCCTCGGTATTCTCGGTCACAATAGTTTGTTAGCCGAGCAAGCTGAAAACTTTCACCAGGTGAGGTCACGGTGAGCAGCTTGACGCAATCTTGGCATTTTGTTTTAGCATTGACAATGCATTTTCGTGCAACATAGCCCGAAATATGGGAAATGAGCCTGGAGTCGCTTCTGACCACGTGCTGGTTATGGTCACTTGAAGCCTGCGGGCCAGCATTATGCTGGTGTACCATGATTTTTTTGTTTTCTCTTCAGCTGCAGTGGCAGCAGCAGTTTGACTGCACTCCTCTCTATCAGTTGATGATTCGAGCGAGTCAACTTCCAGCAAGGAGGCCAGGGTACCCTCCTCGCAGTTTCCATTGCTAACAGACCTAACGAGACCATAAAATGAGAGGCAATTCACAGTGATTAGGAACTGTGTTGGAGTCGGGTGATCGTTATTGCCAGAAGCTTGTCTTACGATTCCGAAGAAATTCTCGAGTGGGTCCTGGCTGGTCCTGATGTTATTAGGTACTTGTATCCAACCTTGGATGTTAAGTAGGCAAGCAACTCGAGAGTGCTTGAAATGGTGACACGCAAGCCGGCTGCTGTTGAGTCACTTAAAAATCCACCAGTTCCTTTGGCATGCCTTTCCCACTGATCAAGGTACGCCGGAGTCCTTCAGGGTTTCTTCTTTCAAGGAGCCTGCCGGGAGCTTCACAGCATACCGTGATGTCATCACTGATATCAACTGGCTCACCTTGCTGAAAAAATAGAATAAAACAATATTGCTTGAATTCTTGTTGACATGGCCTCTCGGATTACAGCCACCGTCATGCAGTCGGGCAAAAAACTGCAAACTCCTTCATTTTCACTTTAAGGAATGTTTACTAAAAACATTCTATAAGCTGGCTGGCAGATTGGTTAGTCTGGGCACGTTTTGTCTGGGTGAAGGCCTCGTCAGGAAGACATACGTCATCTTTTGCCAAGCTCGAGGACATAATTCACATTGTGTATTTATGTCTAAAATAACGAAGTGAATTGAATTAAATAGCGTACAGTTACCTGAAGAATTCCTGGTGGCACTGATGGTTCCAAATATCTTGTCCAGCTCATTCCTGTAGAGGTGGAAAGCCTGGAGACTCTCGCACCGAACAGTTGAAACGCGATGCTCACTCTCATTTTCAAAGCCATTTGCATTGAGATGGCACTCGGTGAACCGGGCATAGCCTTTGAGGGTCACATTATGGCATCAATCTTGTAGGCTTCCTTCACCGGCCGAATGCTGACCTGGAATATGATTCCAAGACAAAACCAGACATTTGTTGCGATGCGCACTAGTTGCAGCAAAAATGGTAAATGAGCCTGCAAAATGTTCGTTGATACCCTCCAGGTTAATTTTCCCAAATAAATAACGCCCCACGCACAATGCAAACCCTCCAATGATCGACA